>NW_026470611.1:0-99430 GCF_026875155.1 Cherax quadricarinatus | reverse complement strand
CGCCACCATCAAAATTCGCAGCATCGCCTCCCCTACTCTTAATTCCTTCCCAGTCTACCACCTGGAGTTTACCTGGAGTTTACCTGGAGAGAGTTCCGGGGGTCAACGCCCTCGCGGCCCGGTCTGAGACCAGGCCTCCTTATGTCCTCATACACTTTCTCAATCCTTCTCCCATTTTCCCCACCCTCTCGTAGAAAACTCCGTTTCACATAAATACTCATAATTCTTTGTTCCAGCGGTATGAGTCCCAGCCCACCATGGCCAATCGGCAGAGTGATTACCCCTCTGCTTAACCATTCACAGCCTGATCCCCAAATAAAACGAAATACCCCACGCAACAATTTCGTAACCTCTCGACTCAATAATGGATACATTGCCACCACATACAATAATTTACTATATAAAAGTACGTTTGTCACGATTACCCGTTGGTGCAACGTGAGATGTGCAGACCTCAAACTTCCAATTCATTTTAATACACTATCTACAACCCGCACTGAGTTCAACTCACATGCCATCATTGGCTCACGAGCATACACAATCCCTCATATTTTAAGTTGGTCGACCACATCCCATCTACCCCTCATACCCCCATTCATTTGATCCCAATTTCCGACCGCCATGAACTTAGTCTTCTTAGCATTAATTCTCATTCCAGTTGCTTCACCAAAAATATTTGCGATTCCCTCCACCTGCAATAAATCAACATCATCTCCTACCAAGACTGTAGTTTTTTATTTTTATTATCACACCGGCCGATTCCCACCAAGGCAGGGTGGCCCGAAAAAGAAAAACTTTCACCATCATTCACTCCATCACTGTCTTGCCAGAAGGGTGCTTTACACTACAGTTTTTAAACTGCAACATTAACACCCCTCCTTCAGAGTGCAGGCACTGTACTTCCCATCTCCAGGACTCAAGTCCGGCCTGCCGGTTTCCCTGAATCCCTTCATAAATGTTACTTTGCTCACACTCCAACAGCACGTCAAGTATTAAAAACCATTTGTCTCCATTCACTCCTATCAAACACGCTCACGCATGCCTGCTGGAAGTCCAAGCCCCTCGCACACAAAACCTCCTTTAACCCCCTCCCTCCAACCCTTCCTAGGCCGACCCCTACCCCGCCTTCCTTCCACTACAGACTGATACACTCTTGAAGTCATTCTGTTTCGCTCCATTCTCTCTACATGTCCGAACCACCTCAACAACCCTTCCTCAGCCCTCTGGACAACAGTTTTGGTAATCCCGCACCTCCTCCTAACTTCCAAACTACGAATTCTCTGCATTATATTCACACCACACATTGCCCTCAGACATGACATCTCCACTGCCTCCAGCCTTCTCCTCGCTGCAACATTCATCACCCACGCTTCACACCCATATAAGAGCGTTGGTAAAACTATACTCTCATACATTCCCCTCTTTGCCTCCAAGGACAAAGTTCTTTGTCTCCACAGACTCCTAAGTGCACCACTCACTCTTTTTCCCTCATCAATTCTATGATTCACCTCATCTTTCATAGACCCATCCGCTGACACGTCCACTCCCAAATATCTGAATAACGTTCACCTCCTCCATACTCTCTCCCTCCAATCTGATATTCAATCTTTCATTACCTAATCTTTTTGTTATCCTCATAACCTTACTCTTTCCTGTATTCACCTTTAATTTTCTTCTTTTGCACACCCTACCAAATTCATCCACCAATCTCTGCAACTTCTCTTCAGAATCTCCCAAGAGCACAGTGTCATCAGCAAAGAGCAGCTGTGACAACTCCCACTTTGTGTGTGATTCTTTATCTTTTAACTCCACGCCTCTTGCCAAGACCCTCGCATTTACTTCTCTTACAACCCCATCTATAAATATATTAAACAACCACGGGACATCACACATCCTTGTCTAAGGCCTACTTTTACTGGGAAAAAATTTCCCTCTTTCCTACATACTCTAACTTGAGCCTCACTATCCTCGTAAAAACTCTTCACTGCTTTCAGTACCTACCTCCTACACCATACACTTGCAACATCTGCCACATTGCCCCCCTATCCACCCTGTCATACGCCTTTTCCAAATCCATAAATGCCACAAAGACCTCTTTAAGCCTTATCTAAAATACTGTTCACTTATATGTTTTCACTGTAAACACCTGGTCCACACACCCCCTACCTTTCCTAAAGCCTCCTTGTTCATCTGCTATCCTATTCTCCGTCTTACCTTAATTCTTTCAATTATAACTCTACCAACACTTTACCAGGTACACTCAACAGACTTATCCCCCTATAATTTTTGCACTCTCTTTATCCCCTTTGCCTTTATACAAAGGAACATGCATGCTCTCTGCCAATCCCTAGGTACCTTACCCTCTTCCATACATTTATTAAATAATTGCACCAACCACTCCAAAACTATATCCCCCACCTGCTTTTAACATTTCTATCTTTATCCCATCAATCCCGCTGCCTTACCCCTTTTCATTTTACCTACTGCCTCACGAACTTCCCCCACAACTCACAACTGGCTCTTCCTCACTCCTACAAGAGTTATTCCTCCTTGCCCTATACACGAAATCACAGCTTCCCTATCTTCATCAACATTTAAAATTCCTCAAAATTTTCCTTCCATCTTCCCAATACCTCTAACTCTCCTTTTAAAAAACCTCCTCTCCTTTTTTTAACGGGACAAATCCATTTGTTTTTCTAGGTTTTTCCTTAACTTTTTAAACTCCACTCCAAAACTTTTTTTTTTTTTCCCAAAAAAATTTTTTGTTGAAACATCTCACCCCTCCCCTCATTTGCTCTCTTTTTACATTGTTTCACCACTCTCTTAACTTCTCTCTTTTCTCCAAAATACTCTTCCCCCCCTTGAAATCACTTCTATTTTGAAAAAACCCTTCTCATATGCTAACTTTTTCTCCCTTACTACTCTCTTTACATCATCATTCCACCAATCGCTCCTCTTCCCTCCTGCACCCACTTTCCTGTAGTATCATCAACATAACCCACAATACCCATCCACCCATCTCTCTCATAACCCCCCAAACCCCCCAAACCCCCCAAAAAACTAGCCTGCACCGCCCTATAGAAAGGATCCTGAAAACACGTAAACAATAATTGTGATATGGGACAGCCTTACCTTAAGCCCCTGCCCATCTGAACTGGAACACCTAACCGACCATTGACCTGTACATGTGTAATTGCCCCCTTATATAAGGTCTGAGTCCAAGTGATGATTTCATCCCCAAAACCCTGCCAATGCATGAACTGCCATAATGCACTTCTTTCTACGCTATCATATGCAGTGGCCCAATCTAAAGTGAAGATCCCCCCCTCCCACCAACTGTTTCCTTTCTATGAATCCTCGAATCATCCCATGCCCATCGAACATGGACCTGCCTGGTATCCCATATTGTCCCCTATCTATAACTTTTTCTAGTACCTTTTTCAGTCTATTCCCCAGTAACCTCACAAACAACTTATAATCTCCACACATAAGCGAAATGGCCCTATAGTCCATAATCGTTGATGGATTCCCTTTTGGCACCAAAACCACCACTGCCGTCTGTTGCAATTCTCCCATAACCCCGTCAGTCTTTAAGATGTTAAATAACCGAACTAGAAACCCCTTTATCACATCCCAATTCTTCACATAGAAATCATTTGGCATCCCATCAATACCAGGAGCTTTACCTAAGCTCGCCCCTGCCAGAGCCTGCCATATCTCACACTCTGTAATAGGCCCTTCCAATGCTTCTCTATCTTGCGTACTAAGCCGACACTGCATATTGTTACCGAATTCCCGTATTGCCATATTGCTTATCCCAATGCTAGACATGTAATACCTAAACCAAGCATCTATATACCCGCTCATGCCCTCCGTCGTCACCAACACTTGACCTTCAAGATAACCTTCTCTCCCTTTGTGCACTGTTAACCCCATCATCTCCGTGGCTGCCCTCTTCTGCTGCTGGCCCCTTAACAACACACACACTGAAGGCCGATTCCCATAGAGAACCTCCTCCAAACCTCCAGCCACACGTGCACCATCAAATCGATCATTATGCAAACCCTTTATACGTTGCTTTAAATCCTCTATTTCATCCACAGGGTATCTCACACCATCACCCACATAACAATGGTGTAAGTGTTCTTCAAAATACCCCTAAAGCCTATACAACAGTTGATTACTTTCCTTCACCAACCGAACATAATAATCCTGAATACGTTTCTTAGCCACCACATCCCACCACCTAACCAATTCACCATCTCCAGGAGCCCCCGCTATCAAACCCTCCCAAAAAGACTCAAAAGATTTTCTATTTTCCTTCCCTTTTAACAATTTAATATTCAATTTCCAATAACTACGACCCCTCTTAGATAAACCTTCCCACCCTGCGTCCACGAGAACCCCTCTATGATCAGAAAACACCACATCTATGATACGCACACTATTAACTACGATGTTGCACGGCACGTATACCCTATCAATTCGTGCTGCATATCCTCGACATACAAAGGTATGCTCAACCTCTCCCCCCCACCACATCCATTAATCCCACCCCTGACATTAAATCTCCCAATACCCCTGAAAAGTACCCACTTCCCCGAGGCTCTACATCCATATGCTGGATCACACAATTCCAATCCCCGCCTACAATAGCTACTTCAGGGAGTGACCCAAAATAATAAATTAACACTCTTCACAAAGGTAACTTTTACATGCCCTCTTTCTGGTGGACCATACACACACACAAATGCCACCTTCACCCGCCCCATAGTCCTTCTACCCTTATTATCCTCCCTTCCCCCCCTTCACTACGTCTCACAACAAATGGGCTAGTCTCACTGATTGATTCATCTCTCGACCTGCGGGGAGAGAGGACGCTTCTACTTTTTTTTTCTCTTGCACGCCACCTGGGAGGAAACATCATTACCCAAGAGGGCGGACCGCTGTACCGCGCATAAATACTGTCTGCATTAGCGGGTTTAAAGGGATCTTTAAAAAAACGCCACGTGAACTTTCTCCGCAAACATTATCGGGGACTGTTATGGCATCCCCAATGAAGAGCTTTTGGGTGGGGCACTGAATGATGTAAAGGGTTTCGTAAAGTTCTGAGGGTGCTTCTATTCTACCTCGTCAAACGAATTTCAAAAAAGGGCCCGGATGAGATAAATCGGCAGGGGGAATAGCTTGATATGTGTCAAAGTATTTTACTTGGGTAAGGGAAAGGAATGTCCCTTTTTGGGGCAACACCACAGCCTACAAGATGTGTTCGGGGTTTTATGGAACTGTACACTCGACGAGCAGGGAAATTGGAGGGACGGCCCCTTTTGAGGGGGTGCCCGGAATTTCCCTTTACAAATGAAAATGACCCTGAGGGGGCCGATCCATTGTTTTCATTGCTAACCCTAGAACACAGGTTTTGTACACTATGCGGGGGAGAGGAAGCGTGCCCTTTATGTGACTCTTAGACCAATGGTGGGCCCAAGCCCCAGGAGACAGGGCCCAGGGTCGGACAGCTTCTGGGAACGCCTTAGAAGCCCAGGCGTTATGATGGTTTAAGTGGAAAGCCGGGGGACGGGTATGGGGTGAGGGGTCGACAGGGCCCAAGGGGGTTTTTGGGGACTGTGTTTTCACACCAGTGGAAACGGGGGGGGAGGGGAAAACGCGTCAGACAGACCCTTAGATACGCAGATCAGCTCGGACAGGATTTTGGAGGCTGTGCTGAAGGATTTTTGGAAGATCGGGCATGGGGTGAAAGTGAGTGAGTCTGTGACAAGGTGAGGATAAAAGAAGGCAGGTAAGGAAGACTTGAGTGAGGTTCGAAAGGAGGCAAAGTGGTGGGAGGGCCACAAGAAAATGTGGTTGCAAAAAATGTGTGTAAGGGAGCTCCGCAGAGATCGCGGGGCTCGATTGGACGAAAATCCCACCCACAAGAGGCCTGGGGAAAAAGATGTGGGGGCTGTGGGGAGCAAAGGCAAGTCCGGGAGGGGGGGGGGGCAATGGGAAGAGGGGAAGGGACAGGGGGGGGGTTGGAGGGCAGGAACGAGGGATTGATAGAGAAGAACCGAGACCTATGAAAGGAGGACCAAGTAAGCCTCAGCGGCACAGGGGTAAGCCGCCATTCTTGTAAAATTCAGGTGTGTAACTTTCAATGTAAACGGTCTTAAAACCGAGGTCAAGAGGGTATGGTTAGAGTGGGTTTTTTGCAGGAACATAACCATAGGTTAGGATGTGAGTTGTTGTTGAAAGGTTATAGGTTGTTTACATGTGATGCTTTGAGGTTGAAAGGAGGTGTGGCTGTGGCGGTAAAGGAGACCAGTCCTTTGCGTATCCTGGTTGGGAGGAGGGGGGGTGGGAGGGTTGTCAGGGTGGATGGGTTTTGGGGGGCCAGGAGGGTTAGTTTTGTGTGTACATGCCAGCACCTAGTAACACTAGAGTGAAGGTGGATTTTGTACGTGAGGTTCTGGTATATCACTTGAGAGGTTTACCTGCTTTTACGGTGATTGGTGGGGATTGGAATTGTGTCATTAGGAAGGGTGATGTGGTTCCGAGGGGGGCGGGTTGTGTTTTGGGGGTTCTGCGGGATGTTTTGCAAGATGTTGGAGTGGTAGATGTGGTGGGAAGTAGGGGATATGGAGTGGAGCACACTTTTATTCGTATGGGATATGATGCACGGTTAGATAGGATTTATGTTAGGCAGGGCATAGGTGTGGAGAGGGTGAGGACTATCGATGTGGGTTTTTCTGATCATCGTGCTGTTATAGCAGATTTGAGGGTAGATGGCATAGTGAGAGTTTATGCAGGATACTGGAAATTAAATGTGAGGCTACTTAGGGACGAGGGTGACCCTATGGGGTTTGAAGATTGGTGGAAATCCTTTTGGGAGACTAGGAATATGGAAATGGATTTGCTGGATTGGTGGGAAATGAGGGCTAAAGTTGAAATTGCGAAATTTTTTAAAGTACGGGGTAAGGAGATGGCTAGGTGGAGCTATGGCCTACAAAATTTTCTTGAGGGTCAGTTAAATGACTGTTATGCAGAGGAACGGGTGGGGCGGAGTGAGGACATGGAACGTTTGCGAAATAGGTTGGCGGAAATTCACAATGAAAAATTTGAGGCAATTCGAGTTAGGGCAGGTTGGAGGATGTCTTTAAGGGGAGATAGGCCATCGGTTTTGTATTAAGGAGGTTAAGGAACGGCAGGCGAAGACCACCTTGGCGTATATTGAGGCAGGTACAGGGGGGGGGGTGGCTTTGAGGAGGGTCAAGGCCTATCCGCCACGGAAAATATTAGTTTGTATGCAGATTTTTGGTTTAGGGAGAAGTGGAGGAGGGTTGGTGGGGGAGTGGGTGAGGGACGGTTTGGGGATGAAGGGTTTAATAGGGTATTAAGTGAGCAGGACAGTGACAGATTCGAGGGTAGTATTAATGTAGAGGAGGTGGAGGAGGCAGTTTTTGGGATGTGCCAGGGTAAAACCCCAGGCATAGACGGAATACCAAACGATTTTTATAGGTATCATTGGGGGAGTGTACGTCATTGTCTGGTGGGGGTTTTGAGTTGTATGTTAAGTAGTGGGAGGATGGGGAAATCACAAAGAACGGGTGTCACGGTTTTAGTGCCCAAAATGAAGGAATGCCGAGTTTTGAATGATTACCGTGCGATTACGTTAATGTGCTCGGATTACAAGATTTTTGCTAAGGTTTTGGGGAACAGAATGAGGAAAAGTGTTGGGTTTAGTTTAAAAGGGGGCCTTTTTGGGAATTCAAGGGAAGGAAAAGGGGGGGAAAAGGGGAAAAAAGGGGGATTTCAAAAGAGGGTACAGGGGGGGAAAATACAAATTTTTAAAAAGGGTAAAAATGCAAAGGAGGGGGGTGGACAGGTTTTTTTCGTTTTAAGGGGTTTCTTAAAGAATTTTGGGGTTAAAAAGGGGTAGTAAGGTGGGGAAACCCTGAATGATGGGGAAAAAAGGGGGGAAACCAGGTAAATTGGGAGGTTTGGGGGAAAGTTCCCAAAGGGGGGTTTACGGGGGTTTCAGTCCACACCTGTCTTTTCTTGGTAAAAATCCAAAAAAATATAAAAGGTTCCTTTTTTGAGAAAGGGTTAATTTAAAAAATCGGAATGGAAGGGGGTCAAAGGGGCATCGTGGTAGTGGTTTAAATTTTTCCCCTGTTTGCTAGGGTTAAGGGAAAAGGGAAGTTTTTTTTTTTTTTTAAAATTTAAAAATTTTAAACCCACTAAGGAAAAAAAGGGGATATAAAGGGTCCCCTTGGGGGAATCCTAATCTCAAAACCCCTAAAAACCAAACAAGTTTCCAACCCAGTAATGGACAAAAAAGATTCCTTTACTTCCAAAAATTTTCCCCATATAAAAACCCCATATAATAAAACCCTATAAACTAAAAATTAAGAAATAAAATTTAAAAATATAAAATTTTTGGGGGATTTTAATAAGAAATAAAGGGTGACAATTTTTGGACAAAGGGTTCAAAACCCACATATAAAATCCCAATGCCCAATAAAAAACTTTCCAGGATAAAAACAAGACACGGGGTTTCCCAAAAATTTTAAAATTTAAAATAAAAGGGGGATTTTAGGAAAACTCGGGTCAAAAAAAATTAGGGGGGAATAAAAAAATATGTGGTAAGGCAAACCCTAATTTTTAAAAAAAATAATAAAGTAAAAACCCAGGAAAAAAACCTATAAAAATAAACCCAAGTTACCCCCCCGCAAACCCCCCCAAAATTAACAAAAAATAACAAACAACCGTTTTAACAACGTATATTTTAAACTGGCATATTTCCCTTGGGGCGTGGTTTTCCGCCTGCCAAAAAACACAACGAAACCCAAGACTTAACTAAGAACTCAGGTGCCTTAAAGTGCACAAAAATACTTAAATTTTGGGGCGACAACCAGGGGTTATTATCTTTGGACTAAGAATAGGCCCCTACAGTTAAAAAGGTGGATCAGGATGACGCAAACCATTAAAACTACAAGGGACAATATCAAATAAAAACAAAACAAAAATAAAAGTGAAAATTTGACATCTCAATAAAACCCCAAAAGCCAGCAGCTAAAATTAAACTTATACACTGACGAAATGCCACATTGAAAAAAACTCCCTTTCCACATAAGTTCAAGCTCCCACACAGTTTACGGAAAACGAAAACTTCATATATAAAAATATATTTTTGAAAAGCCAGGGACACGGAAATAAAGTAAAAAACCGGAAATAAAAAA
This sequence comes from Cherax quadricarinatus, assembly GCF_026875155.1. NCBI lineage: Eukaryota > Metazoa > Arthropoda > Malacostraca > Decapoda > Parastacidae > Cherax > Cherax quadricarinatus. The sequence goes on along the minus strand of NW_026470611.1, from coordinate 90,194 downwards.
AACTTTCAACTGTGGCTAGGAAGCACCCCAAATACAAAAAGTACACCAATGACTTGTAATTGGGGAAATAAAAGACGAAAAAAATTCCCCTAAAATTTTGTATATACAAAGAAAGGGTAAGATATTTGTCATCACCTTTAAAATAGGAGCCCGCACAAAAACCCTCTGAAAACACAAAACATCCACCACTTGAAAAACACAATTAGAACAGCAGACCACCCTTAGATTCCCCACGAACACTCACAAAATCCAAATCCGTAACCCCAAAGGGCTTTATTTTCCCAAAGGGGGGGAATTTCTTTTCTCCCCATCTCCCCTCATATACCAACCTATTTCGACATTTTGCCCCTATAAATCCCCCTGCTAACCCCCCAAATTTTCTACTGTTCCATAAACTGCCTCATAGCCCATGACACAAAATATAATGGGCCCAACATACAACACCGAAACGCTGAAACCCCAAAGTCAACCCCACCAAAATAAAAAACTAAAAACGCCCGGATACCGAAAAAACCCCCTCCCCCCCCCCCAAAAACGAAAAACCCCTACTAAACCCCACTCTCGAAACCAAAACCCAAAAAAAAGTCCCAAAAGAAATACACAACATGAAAAGCAGTTTTCCCCCACCCCGCACCCCGGGGCCAACCCCATTTCTTCCCCCAAAACGCCTATTAAACAACACCCCCCCAAAAACGGCAAGATTCCAGAAAAAATTTTAAAAAAACCCATTTTCCCTTTTACTTGACGGGGCAACGCAACTTTTAAAACTCGCCTCCATATATCACCCCACGCATACATGGGATACTTTCCCTTAAAACTCGCCCCCCACGACTACCCCCCTTACCCCCCCTTTCAAAAGGGTCGTAATTTTACACAGAGCACGTCCCTAAAGGGCAAAAATTTACGCGAAGCTTCGCGTCGCCCCAAAATTTAAAATTCCTCCTTTTCCCCCACCTGCGCAGGCGTGATAAAATTTCGCTTAAAACCCCGCCATGCATCCCACCCATTTCGGAGAAAACGACGTTTTCACGTAAAAACCCATGACACGAGCCCCTAGGGGAATGAAAACCCAACCCCCCCCTGATGCAGTGGTGTCTCCACCACCGCTCTTGTGAGCCAATCGAAACCCAAAAACCCCCACAAAAATCGATAAACCCTATGCAAAAAAACGTTTGACGTCCCCCTGCAACAGAGGATACAGGGGCAGAAACGTGCCTTTAATTTTGGGCTATAAAGCGGACTTTAAATGACCACCGCCCTCTTGATCAGGTTTAAATGTCGCGGCCGTAAACTATTTAAGCGCCCCAAACCATGTACAACCCTCCCCAATTTTGAAAAACCCCCCTTTCTGGACGCCCCTCCCGCATATAATGAATACCACATATAGTGTACATCCCCACACCCCACCCCTCTGCACCCCACCCCTTTCCCCCCCCCCACTCCCCCAATTTCCAAAAATTTTCGTTTTTTTCTCTATTAACACACATCCCCGTACCCTTTCAAATATGCCCAACAAGTCCCCCCCAACAAAACCCAATTGCTCCCGTGAACGTAATAACACAGTAGTATAAACAACAAAAACCCCCCAAGGGTTTTGGGCCCCCACTACTCGGACCCAACAAAGTCTCTATTGCCCTCCCACAAACAGCCCCCAGTAAAAAGGGCCCCGCAAACATGCAAAAAACATTTGAGAATGGGGCACCCCCTGACGAACCCCCTTTCTCATGTGTAAAAAAAACACCTAACTTCCCAAATTTAATTTGTACTTTAAAAACCCGCTCCATTGTAAAACGAAGGGGCCCACGATGACCCCCATTTCCAAAAACCCTGCCATCTCAAAAATTTTCCACAAAACCCTTTCCTTTCCCCACTATCAAAAGCGGCTCCCAGCTAAAGCCAAAACACCACCCCCACCCCTCACCCCCATTCCTCAACAAACTCCCGGTATTCCCATGACCATCATACATTGACCTCCCTTGGCACACCAAACTGACTCTTATGGATTCCCTTATAAAACATTTTCTTAATTCTATTCATAAAATTTTCGCATATAGTTTATAGCACTAACATCAACGATATGGGACGGGAGTCCTTAATCCCCTAACGGCACATCACATTTTCCCCAAATAAGACCAACACCGCCGTACGCTGAGACGACCTAAAACCCCCCCCTCCCTTCATCGCCCTTGAGTAAATAAACCCTAAAAGTCCTATTACCTCCCAATGTTTTATAAAAAAATTTTACAAGGGGGCCATCAATGCCTGGAGCCTTTTCCCCCTTTCTCATTCCCTTGGGAGTGCCCCCCACACCTCTGCCCAAAATAAAGCCCCCCCATGAGAAGGCGGCAAAACCCTTTAACCCCGCCCGTACGCCCCTCCCCAAATCCTGTATCGCATGCTCACTCACGTCTTTACTTGCACTGGGCTTACTCCAAGTATCGACATAAAACTTTTCCCCTTTAGTTTTTTTTGTTAAGACCTGTCCCCCACATACCCGTCAACTTCATCCTGCACCACTAAACTCACAATTTTTAGTCGCTTTTCTTTTCCCTTTTGGGGTCTTAAATGGTAAACGCAAACAGACGGCTTGTCACCCCACAAAAAACCCCCCCCCCCACCCCACTCGAAATGCCGCCCCCTCGAAAAAACCCTTTTTTTTCATTACTTGGGGTTTGCTCTTTTAAAAGCTCGATCCACCACTGGGTAAACCCCAGATGCCTCCTCCCTGTGCAAAACAATTTTCGTAGATTAACCCCCCCGGGACCCTGAAAACCATACTCCCTGCGAGTGGCCTCCTTAAAACCGATTTACATAAAAAACCTTAATTCGAGGCCTTTTACCCAAACCCATCCCACTGTCGTACAAAAACCCCCCCTCCCAGGATCTACTCCCCCTAAAAACCCCAAAGCCTTGAAAGTTTCCCCCATCATCCGCATTTTTTACATCCGCCGGGAAATTTAGTTTCCCCGTATCCCTTAAAAAAGATGCGGGAGAAACCCCCCCAGTCCAGGGTCCAAAAAAAACTCCCCCGGGGGTCGGAGAAAAAGACGTTCAATACACCAACATTGATTACGACCAAATCGCCGAGACACAAAAAACCCTATCTAAAAATGCTGCATAGCCCCCACGCACAAAAAATATTCTCAATCCCAAAGTCCCCGTCCTTTCCGGGTACAAACTACCAACCCCAAACCAGACCCAAAAAGTCACCCAAAACAACCCAACAGAACCCCCCCCCCCCTCGGTTCAACATCTTTTTCCGGGGGCAAATAAAAACAGTTCCCGTCACCACCTACCCCGTAATTTCTGGGCAGGGGCCTCAAAAAAATTCCCAAAAAATCTCAAAAAAAAGTATTTTTAATGTTTACATCATGTTTCCCCCGGGCCCCTAAACCCCTACAAAACCAAAACCCTTTTACTACCACCAAAACCCCCCACGCTCCCCAAACCCCGCCCCTCCCCCCCCCTTTCCCCCCAATGTCCCCAGCACAAACGGGGTGGTCGCTTTTTTCAACCCCACCACTCCACCTTTTTAGGGCGTTCCCCCAAGAGTCACATAAAATTTTATAACCATCCATCTCAAACAAACTTCTTACTTTTTTGGTTTTTTGTTCTTGCAAAAAACACCATCCCCCTGCAAAACCCGGGGTTCAACCCCCTCACGCACCTGCACACACTTTCCCGGGCAGAAATTTTAAACCTTTTAACCCTTAAAAGTTTAAAAACACCTAACGTGTTTAAAAGGGGGCTTTTCCCTAGAGGCTACCCCTCCCTTTTTTTCTTTTTCGCCGGGAAGCCCCAAGGCAATTCCCCGGGACCCTTTTGGGAATCCCCGGATATTACCTGCGGGCCTGGACTCGCGTGACCTCCCCCCCCCCCCTGATTTTCCCACCCCCTTCTTCCCTGAACGTTGTCCAGGGTCAAAGACATCACGGAGTCCCAAAGGGGTAGCCGGGCACCTTCCTAAAACAGCATCTTCCCGACTGTCATAAATTGGGGTGTTTTCCTTGGGGAATTTTTGCCCCCAACAGTGTAAAAAACCCAAAATCCCCCAAATCTCTCCCCTTTAGCTATCTGATCAGCATCATCTTCGTAATTTCCCCCATCAAACCCCAACACAAATCGACCATGCGACCCCTAATAGGTCCACTTAAAACCCGATTTCAAAAGTCGGCCCTTTTTTCCCTCTCACCGCCCCTCTTGCTAAGGGATTTTACTGTTCACATGTTCCACCTCGTCAAGGGGGGCATCCCAGGGAGAGTCACAGAAGTTTACTCTAGTAAACATGGCCCATTTAAACCCCAGCACTCCATGATGTCATAAACGGGGAAGTCTCGACAACCCCCCCCTTCCAAGCCTGACCGGGTACCTCAAACCCCAGGTTTGACGACCACGCCCCCCATGGCGGCTGGCGCTGGCCCCCACTGAGCCCATGTATCCAGACGCCGCCGAGGCGGCAAGTTCTTCCCCTGTCCAGGTAAAGTAACGTACACCTGGGAACGGAAAAACTCCTCCAGGGAATGTACGAAGGAATCGGCTGACCCCAGGGACATTTTTTAAAGTAAAAGACCCCCCTGAAGGCCATTAAATGGGCCCTCCCGACCACCAACCCCGTTTACCAGTGGGTTCCCTTTCCCCTAAAAATTCAAAAACGTCATGTATATCAAATTCAATTTGGGCCCCAAAAAGGGACGGGTTTTCCACAGTAAACCCCCGAAAGTATCGTGAAACGTCATGCAACGGGCAGAAACTGCTGGGTTTACTTTCCCTTTCTTAACCTGGTAAATGGGTCAAAAATCTTTTTCGTAAAAATCGAGTGTCACAAAACTTTAAAGAAGATCCGTGTATTTCCATTTAAGGCGACCCACACAAGGGTTCACTTTAAAAAACCCTAAGTATCAAAAATTTATTGCTGGCAATAAAAACATTTACTGATTTGGGCCGGGTGATAATCCCCCGCCTTATTTTAAACAAACAGATTAACGCCGGGGGCGAAACCAGCGCCATTGTTTTTTGATGTTTAAAAAAACCCCTCCACCCGGTTTCGGGACTGAGGAGCAAAAACTGACAAAAAAAGCTCAGCAACCCAAAGTCGAGCAGAGGTAGGGGTTAAGGAGGGGGGGGAAAAGTATTCAGAAAGTTTGGTAGAAAACCGGAAAGAGAGTTTTAAAACGGTGAAATTTAAGGTTACAGAGGCGGGAATTGGGTAGGGGGGGGGGGGGGGGTTGGGGGTGGGGGGGGAGGGAATTTGGGCAGTGGTTGAACAGAATCAAGGTATTGGGGTATGGTATTTTGGCGGGAAATGCAGGCATGCAGAAGGGGGAAAATTTGGATCTGCACGGGGAAGGTTTTTTAAATAACTAGGAGGTTTTAAATGTGAGGGGCTTTGCTTTACATCAGAGGGTTGGGGGGTAAATTCCCCTTGGGCCCATAGCAAGGTATGGGGGGGCAAGGTTTTTTCCCCTTTGAGGGACGAGATATTGTGGAAAGCCGAGGAGGGTGCTGAAATTTGGGGTGGGGATTTGGGAAAGGGGCCGGGGTTTAAATAAGGAGGGAGTTATAACCCGGGTGTTTGGAGAAGGGGGGGTTTTTGGTTTTTTGCCTTTAGGACTGAGAGAAATGGCTGTATAACAAGTGGAGGTATAGGGGAAAGGGGGGTGTGAGGGGCGAAAGAGGAAAGTTATGGAGGGCACGAAAATGGGGAGTGGGGGGAAAATGAGGGTTTTGTGAAATTTTTGAATTTTTTTTGACAGGGCAACAGGTGGATAAATCAAAGGAAAGGGTTTGGGTGAGGGAATGAAAGGTCAAGAATTTTTAAAGGGGTACCGGTATCCAACTATATTGGGGGTTTTTTTTGGAAAGTTTTTAGTAACTTCGGAAACCCGGCTAAGTGAGAATTAGTATAAAATTTATCAGGGGGTTTTGGGCTTCCGGGGGTGTTACGTTAGGGGGTTTGGAAGAGGCTTTTGTTTTTTGGGTGAGTTGAAAGGGCGTTTCATGTGGTCTTTTTTTTGTACCTCCTTGGGGGGGGTGGATCAGGGTGGGGGGGGTTATCAACTTTTGGGGAGGGGGGTCTTTGCCGCTTTTAAGGGTTTCTATAGAGAAGGGGATGCCTAGGGTTTTTTGGAAAGGGCTGTAAGTATATCTAGTGGTTTATCGGGACATTTAAAGGGGAAGAGGGGAATTAAGGGGGGTTATGGGATAAAAGCGTTGGTGGCTAGATTCTTTGGCAAGTGTAGGAATAATTTTTTTATGGGGCGTCTTGGAAAAAATTTCCCGGAAGGTTATAGGAACCCCACTGTGGGTTCCCTTAGGCGGGTCCCTGAGGGTGGGGCAAAGGGGTGGTCTCCTTATGGGGGGTTAAAGGGGGGGGGGTTTTTTTTGGTTTTAACTGGAATGAAGAGTTGTGAGGAAGGTAGGAAAAAAGGTATGGGTGGGTTGCATGTTTCAAAGAGAAGTTTGTCATAGTGGAAAATAAGTTGGGGGTTTCCCGGGTTTCATTTTTAAGCCTGATGTTATGGTTTTACGGGGGTTTAAAAAATTTCCCTTTAAAACCAGGTACTGAGACCTAGGATCTCGTTTTTAAGTAATTAATTGGCCTTTGGGATCAACACAAAAAATTTTTGAATACGTTCAGTTCTTTTGGGACTGGGACTTACAGCAGCCTTATCCTTATTATACTCTAGTCTTACGTTTTGGGTCTATACCATGTTTTTATGGGGTTAAACCAACAAAAGTCTTGTGGACAAGATTTTCGGTTTATAACATATGTGGGAGGTAAATTATGTATAGGGTTTGGTTATAAATTAAAAAAAAAGTCTCACTGATCATGATGGCTATTGTCACCTTTCAACCGAATTGCAGTCTCTATGTACACGTTAATCCATCCATCCGAAATTCCTACCACATTTATGATTGTGTTCCTGTACGAACACAACGTTCACATTATTACGCACCAATAAGTCATGTAACCTTGCACACTTTCGTACAGTTCGCAAACCATTAATATTTACTGGGGGCATTTAAAATTTGACAAGGGGGTTTTTCCTTTCGAAAATGAAGTTTTTTTCATTTAGATTTTTTTTTTCCCAAATTTTTCCCTTTCCCTTCCTTTTAAAGCACTCCGACAACCCCTGATTTTTGGGGTTTGCCCGGGACCCTCTCTGTGCCAAAATCCCCCCTTTCCCTCTTCCCTGATCTTTGGCCTGGCTTTAAACACATCACCCGGGAATCTGAAAGTGAAAAACCAGAGCCCCTTTCCCATTAAAAACCTTCCACCTGCTTTTCCCGCCCGCCCGGGCAGTACAATACTGGGGGGAAATTTCCCCACCTCCACCGTTTTTTTCAGCAAGGGGGTTCATGCACCCCTTCCAGCTGCACGTCGGGGGTTCCCGCTGCAGGGGCAGCCTGCCCCCAAGCCCTAGGGTGTTTGCCTTAAACAGAACCATGCGTCCTCCGTAAAAAATTTCCGTCTAACACAGATAAAATTTTTTTTTTTCTCCACATCAAGGGCCCTCTTTTCTGGGCGGGGGCCGCCCCCACCTCTGGGTAACCAACCTCCAAAAGGAGGCAACCCCCCCGGGGAGTGAAAAAACACACACCTTGCCCAGGGGACCTTTAAACCCCTTTTCCGCCCCCAAAAGGACAACCCCCCTGAGGTTTGCACAGGTGCTTCGGCACATCTTCCCTTTAACCTTCCTCCCCTAAAATCCCTCTCTTTTTGAAACCAAACCTGGAAACCTCGTCTTTTTTTAACCCCGCCCCGGGCCAAATGATCAAAAGCCCCACATGACCTAAAAGTGCGGCTTGCCCTCCCTAAGTCCCCAAATACTTAGTCCTGAAGTTTTGCGGGAACACATATAAAGGGGTTTGGGAAAATTTTTTTAATGTCATTTTACCCGGAAAAAGGGTTCCCTCGGGGTATTCCTTCATATGGGCCATCAGCCCAAATTTTCCTGCGGGTAGCCATGTGAAATGGTGCGTAATTACCCAGGGCACACAAAGGCCCAGTCACATCAGCCTCAAAGGAAGGGGTTTTTTTACTTTTCCCAAAAGGGTATAATGGTGGGATAAAACTGTAGCTTCAAAAACACCCCCTGGTTAACCAACTAGTTTAACCTCCTGATACTTGTAAACACCGCCTCATAAACTTGAAACGGGGCAAAACTTTGGGAAAAGATTTTTTGTCACCCCAAATTCATCGTTACCCCCACCCCAAATCCTCGTTTGGCGATACCATAGGGGGGCTCGATTTTTCCGGGCAAAAAATATCGCTGTTGAGGGGTCCAAGTACTGCCCCCCACGGTTTTAATTTTTTTCCCCCCCAAAACCCCCAACCCAGGGGTTGAGAAAGCACTGCCTGCCTGCCCATGTTGAGAAAATGGAACTGCCCCCCAAACCCAACTATAGGGGGCAAGCAGGTATAACACGCCCTTTTCTCCTCAAGGGCCGAGAGACAAAATTATTTTTTGGGAAAATATTAAATAGGGGTATTTGCGAGAGAGGCGAGGATGGTTTATTCGGGACTTGTTGTGGATCGAGGGGTGGGGCGTTTGGGATGGGTTTTAGACCAACTCATTTGACAGTAAAATCAGCGTTTCGATTTTTTGTGAATGTGTTGTTATAAAAAGTAAAGGCTGGCACGTGGCTTTCGGATATCCGTTAGCAGGGTTTGGATTTACGAAGGGTGTTTTAAGAGGGTTTTCTGTTTTCTTTGGGGTTCCGGGGTGAATGGTTGAGTAGGGGTGGGGGTTTCTTTACCCCCGTCAAAAGAGGAGGGTTGGGGGTTTTATTGATTTCCCGGGTTTAAAAGTCAAGTGTATTTATTTTAAGTTGGGGGGTTTCGCCGTGTCATGCCCCTATGGTTTTAAACCCTTTTTTTAATATTAAAATTGCGGTTTTTTTCCTTTAAAAGCTAAATTGAAAAAACGTCCTTGTATTATTTAAAGGGTAATTCTTTTCAAATTTTTATAATTTATGTAACATGGCCATAAATTTTTAAATTGGGGGTATAGAAACCAATGCCGGGCCGCCCGGTGTGCCGGTGTATGGTTACCCCGTGATGTTCGTTAGTTATACCCCCCCCCCTTCCCCCTTTTTGTTCAACTACTCTACTGAGTGTTGGTGAGTCATTTCCCACGTGACCCACTTTACCTGTATGCTAAAGGGTTGAGGGACGAGCAGTGAAGAAGTAGCACCAACGAGAACACTCCTGCTCGTCTCTGGTAACTGGCCAAGGTTTATTAGGCGGCCTGGACATATTCTGTTTTATTCTGACTGCTTCCAATTGGGAAACAAGACTTTATACATTAAAGTAATCTCTCTCTCTCTCTCTCTCTCTCTTTTTTTTTTTTAAACAGGGTTTGACAAGGTTAAGGATCCCTAGCTTTATTGACAGCTATATTACAGGTTAAGGATTCCTAACTTTATTGGCAAGCTAAGAGCTGTTACCTACATCAGCTCATTTGAAAGCATTTTTATTGTTATGAGACATACAAGTACGGGACAGGATGAAGTTGGAGCCATCTGTGGGCCAGCATTTTCATTTGATCAACTGACTTTATCTCGTTGATATCATTATGCTGTACGAATGTGTTCCATACTCGAGTCATCCTGGGTATGTATGATCTCAGATGGAGTGATGTTCTGGAGAAGGGTACAGCCAGAGTGAAGTTGCTGCTTTCTGCCCGTCTTGTGGCATAAAAGCTTGTTTCACGCTGTCCTCGAAGTGGATCCAAGTGTGTATTTTGACAATATTGGCCTTGTACATAACAGTAAGGCCACCCACATCCCTCCTATGTTGAAGGCTCTGCTGAAATGACAGATCTATCCAGGATGGGTCCAGGCGAGAGATGAGACGTCTTGCTCTGTTCCTACTCTGTCCAGCAGTCGCAGATGAGAGGAGGTGGGCAGGCAAACCAAGAAAGTGGACATACTCAAGGTGTGAGCGTACTTGTGCCTCGTACAGGATCTTGCAACCCCTACTGTCAAGCAGATGCAGATACGGCAAAGTGCTGTAAGCTTCCTAGCTGCCTTGTTTGCAAGATTTACAACATGGTTCTTCATGGTTCTCTCTCTCTCTCTCTTTTTCTCTCTCTCTCTCTTTTTCTCTCTCTCTCTCTCTCTCTTTCTCTTTCTCTTTCTTCTCTCTCTCTCTCTCTCATCTCTCTCCTTCTTTCCTCTTTCCTCTTCTTCTCTCTCCTCTCCCTCTTTCTCTCTTCTTTCTCTCTCTCTCTCTTTTTTCTCTCTTCTCTCGTCATCTTCTTTCTCTCTCTCTCATCCTCTTCTCTCTCTCTCTCTCTTATATATATATATTTATATATATATAGAATGTTATATCTAGGATCTCCTCCTAATCATCTGTTATGAAAGCCTTATATATATATTTTGGATAATATAGAACAAACATGCATTCTTAACTTATATACGATAATTCGTATATTATTTCTGGCTTTTGTTGTATTATGAATATACTTAATTAAAATTAGGCATTCCGGAGGATCACTATTTATTTACCCTAACCTCTCTGACCAAAGTTATACCCTAAAAAAGAAGGAAATAGTGGTTACAATACTTGGAGTGTAACAAGTGGGGGCCTGTGTCCGGGAGCATAACACTGAATTTCCTTTAAAATGAATATAGAAATGGCAGAGAGGTTTGAAGATATAACAAAGGAGAGATTACAGAATTTGAAGCTTCAATCTTGTTGGCAATTAGCACGAAGCTTGGGCATAAAATACGACAGGCATTTCACTGCCCAGACAGTCAGATGTATGATACTGAATGTCCTTTTTCCAGATGAGCAGGATCCAGAGACTGAGAAGGAGAAGCAGATATTCCTTCTTTTTTTAATTCTTTACTACAGACACCCGAGGCCGAAACTACGACGCTAACAACCCGTACTGGAACGACGGACATGACTTTCCCAATACACGGAAACGCTACGCTGCTACAACGACTCCAATTCCATCTCCAAGGACTATATGGGGAACAGAAATCCATCAGGCTAAAGAAACGAGTCCAGGTAAACCCTTTACGGATGTTTTTGAAACAGAACAAGAGAAAGTAGTATTGGATGATGAACACGTTCCACCTCAAATCTCTCTAGCTCTTTTGACTACTACTCAATCTAAGGAGAATTTTGAACGTCTAGAACGTATTTTATCACTTCAAACCTCCTTTGTAGAAGCCCAGAGAAAGTTAAAAAGGGAGAATTTTGAACGTGAATCTTTGCTTTAGAACGAGAAGTACTGCAGAAGAAAGAGAATCGAGTAATAAGTATACAATCACTTCATTTGATCTTTGTAAAGCAGCCTCTTTGATGCCTAAATTTACTGAGGATAATTTTAGATTCTTTTTAAGCTTTCGAAAATCAGGCGAAGGTGTGCAATTGGGGCCTCCTAAATATTGGGCTGCTTTAATACATCATTTTAATAGGAAAAGCTCAAACCATAAATGAAAACTACCTTTGAACAATATTCTTATTAACTCAGGTAAAAGATTGTTTTTCTGAAGCTTACGATTTATTACCTGTTAGTTACTTGAAGATGTTTAGAAAAAAAAATCTGAAGAAATATCCTCAGCAGTCTTGGGGACTTTGCCAGGAGGAAAAGCCTCGCTTCGAGCGTTGGCGTAGGCCGAGGGGCCGCCTCAGCGAGTCACTTTCCCAGCTGATATTGAATAAGACCTTTTTAAATATTTTCCAGAGAGGGGTCATACTTACCTTTTGACATTGGGGGGAAAATGGGTTTAATGGGGGAAGTTGTATTAAAATAATTTAAAATTCCCCAAGGCTTAGGGGGGGGGGTTTAGGCAAAAGGAGTCCGGGGAAAAATTTTTGGGATTTTTTTGGGGAAAAGGGGGGGGCGTGGTTAATTTGGTTGGGGGAAATTTTAAAAAATTTCGTTCTTTTTGTTTTAATTTTGGAGTTTAACTTTAAGAATTTTTATCCTTAAACCTTCCTTTTGGGGCCCGGGTTTGGGGGAAAATTTAAGTGTCTTTCTGAAAACGGGGGAAGGGGGTCTGAGGGGGGAAAGGGGGGGAATGGGGTAAAAGTTAAATTTTCGGCTGGGGTGGGCAGTTTTTGGGATGTAAATTTAGGGGAGGAAAATTTTAAAAAGAACTTTTTTTTGGGGCTTTGGAAAATCGGGCAAGGTGGGGGGGAATTGGCCTTAAAAATTTGGGGGGTTTAATAACAAAGGGGGAAAAAGGGGGCTAAACCAAACTAAAATTTCCTTTTGGGGAACAAAATCTTTTCTCTGTTTCTTTTAAACCCCCCTTTTTCCCCGGGGTTATTATTTGGGGGTTTTTAAAAACTCGGTTTACGGGGGAAATTTGGTTGGTTGGGGTTTGGCGTGGGGGGAGGGAGGCCGTAAGGTGGTTCATTTCCCGGCGGGTTTATTAAATTTAAATTTTTTTTAAAATTTTCCGGGGGGTCCTTTTTTAAATTTTTAGATTTTTTGTCTTGAAAGATCATTTTTGGTTTCCCGGGTTTTAACCCCCAGGCAAACCCCCTTGGGGGGGTTTTAAAAAAAATTCCCCCCCCCCCAAGGTTTTAGTTCGTTTGTTTCTGGAAAGGCCCAGTGGGGGAATTTAAGGTGTTTGTGGGAAAAAAAAAACCCCGGTGCAAAGGGTCCTTTCCCGCAACCCCCTAAAGGGGATCAAAATTAAAAGGGGGGTTTTTTGTAAAAAGGGGTTGGCAGTGGAAGGTTCCATGTTCAAAAACCGGGGGAGAAAAACCCCAACCAAGAGGGGGAGTACCCTTTTGGGGTTAAAAAATTCCCTCGAAGTAAGGGAAACCCCCAGGAAAACCTTTTACCTTTTAAGGCCTTCAGCGGGAAAAAATTAAAAGGGTTTTCCCCCCCCCCCCCCATTATCCCCCCCCCCAAGGGCCCCCCCCAAAAAACCCCCCCCCCCCCCCCCCCCCCCCCCCCGCCCCCCCCCCGGCCCCCCCCCAAACCCCAAAACCCCCACCCCCAAAAAAAACCCCCCCTTTTTTATGTAGAATCCCTGTATATGTAGGGGATCAATGGGGGGCCCTGTAAAAGAAAAACCCTTTTCCCCCCAAAATTCCCCCCCGGCGGGGGCTATTAATCGGAAGGGAAATTTAAATCAATTGGAGATACCCAGAGGGGGCCTCGGGTTTTAGAAAAAACCCTTTTTATTAATTCGCATTAAAAGCTTCGAGGGAGGGTTTAATTTATTTCACCTTAATTTTGATCCCCAGACCCCAGGGCTAAGAACTCTAAAAATGTGGATATTCAACACCCCTTTAGAAAATTCCCGAGGGAATTTTGGGGTTTGAATTTCCCTGTTTAGTGAAGAAATTTTCGGGTCGAAAACCCACTTTTTAAACAATTTTTTTAACCCTTGTCCCTGGGGGGACCTAGCTAAAAAAGTAATAAAAAAAAAATTTTCTTATAGCTATAAAGAACGAAAAAAGGGTTTTAACCAAAAAAAGGATAAAGGGGAAGGGTTTTACCTTTTAGTTTGAAAAAAGGTTTTTTTTTGGAAGAAAAAATAATGATAATACTCGGGGTTCAAAGGGAAACGGGGTTGTGGTGCCATCTTTCCCTTACGTAATTGGTTTTTGAACTACCACTTGAAAATTCCACGGGGAGGTCATTTGGGGTTCTCGTAAAAGAGAAAAAGATTAGGAAATTTTTTTTTGGCCTCAGATGAGGCCCTTATATTTGCAAACTACGGAAATTTCCCACTTTTTGTAAAATAATGGGCCCCAAAAACGGCGCCAAACCCCGCGTTTGCCCCTTTATTTCCCAAAAATTTTTCCCTTTGAAAAAACCCCTTTTTGGAAAAGTTTAAATTTATTGTTTTGTGTAGGACTGTTGCCCCCCCGCACAAAAAGGGGAAACCCCAGTATATTTTTCACTTTTTCTTTTAAGGGGAAAAAAGGGGAAAAACGCGGTATCCTGATGCTACCCAATGTCCAAAATTAATTCCAAAAATTTTTAGAAAAGGGGTTTTAAATTTACGCTTCTTTGTAAAAGTAGGCATACCAGGGAAAATTAAATTCTGAAAAAGGTTTCCCTAATTTTACGTCAAAGGGGTTTTTAAAAAGAGGCTATGTCTCGATTGGGAGAAGACAACCCCTCCTACAGCATATCACCCCCATTTCCACAAGGAGGGGCTAAAAAAGTTTCCCAAAAAAAACCCTTAAATTTTACTTTACGGGGTTTACGGTGGGGCAATATTCCGTTAAAAATGGGCCCAAAAGGTTTTCCCCCCTTTTCTTTTTTCCCCGCCCTCCGGGGAAAAGCTGAACAAGAAAGTCCCAAAATACTCCCTTTTGACTTGATTTTTGGACATCGGTACGAGGCCCCCTGCCATATTACGAGATTCTTGGATAGGGAAGAGAGGACCTCTTACCCCATTCCTCTGTTTTGGGAAAAAGAACATCTCAAAAAAATTAAAAAGCTTAGCTGCCGTGAAACGGGACAAAAGCTCAACCCAAAAATGAAGAAATCTTACGACCAAAAGGCAAAATCTCGTTAAATTCTCCCCAAAAAAATTAGGGGTTTATTTTAAAAATTTAATTCAAAGGAAACATTTTTTTTAAAAACCTAGATATTTGGGGCCATATGAAATAGTAGCCCAAGGGAAAATGGGGGTTTTTTATCGGGGGTTCCGTGAACCAGGACTCGAAAAAAATTTAAAGGAAATCACATAGAAATTTTAAAGAATACGGGGTCTACCTTTCCCTACTTTTTATTACCCCCTTTTTAACCACATCCACTAAAAATAAGGGAAAAGACACGGGTAAGGGGAAAGAAAGGGAAAAAATTTTTAAGACTACAAAAATTCTGAAGTTTTAAAAAAAAACTAAAACCTTTTCCTGAAAGTTTTTCCCTACCTCCCAAAAATCTAAAAATAAAAGAGTTAATCACTAAATATAACCCCCTCTTCAAAGATACCCCTTTACTCCTTGAAATTTTGGGTTTCCACGATATTGAATTGTTAGAAGATGTCCAATAAAGAAAATCCCCTTCCCGGGGTCTCCCCTGCTAAGCAAAAATTAATTCAGCAAGAAAAAAAAATACATTACTGGAATAAATTTGTAGGGGCCCAGTTTGGGCCCTTGGGCCCCTCCCTGTTTATTGGTCCCAAAAAAAAAACCCCATGGTACCTAAAGCCCATGACGGATTACCATAAAGTAAAAAACAGTCACCCAAAATAGATGGGGTTTTCCCTTACCCCGGATTGATGATTTTATAGATCTGTAGCTTTGGGGCCAACTTTTTGACCAGATTTGACTTACCCGGAAGGGTTTTTACCAGGGGCCTTTTAAATCCTAGGGCCCCAAAAGATTTCCCGGGGTTTGTATTTTAAAAACGGGCAAATTTTCGTATAAGGTTATGCCCGTTTGGCTTGTTAAAAAACCGCCCCCACTTTCCGGGGAATTTTGAACCCTTTTAGTCCCAAACCCCTAGAAGGTTTTAGGGCCCTACTTAACACCTGGGGGTTTTTTTTTGTGGGTGACTGGCAGCTCATTTTGAAAGATTTGAGAAAAAAAAGGAAAACAATTTCAGAAATTTTCAATTTTTACTGTAAATTTACAAAAATGTGACTTTTTGGTTTAAAACCCAGATTTAATATCTCGGTTTTTTAAAAAAGGGGAAAGGGGAAATAGCCCCCGACCCAAATTTTAAAATTTCCAAAACATTTTAAATTTTTTTCCTACCCTCAGGGCAGGAAAAACCCTCCCAACGATTTTTGGGGGAAAGGCTACTTTTTACAGGGGTTTTTTCTCAAACTTTGCTAAAAATTGCCTCCCCCCTGGAAATAAAATTTACCAGTCCTTTAAAAAAAAAATTTAATTGGAATGAGAAATTTTGAACAAGGGTTTTAAAAATTTTAAAAAGTTTCCCTTTCCCCCGCCCCAGTATTGCTGCACCCAAATTTTTAAATTCCTTTCACCCTCAATGTTGATGCCAGTGATGCAGCAATAGGGTCTGTTCCCTTTTTGCAATCTTTTCCCAAAAGATAATATTCTACATTTTTCCCAAAATGTTTTTTTTCCCTATAAATTGAAAGAAAAACAAAGATCTTATTTTAACCCTAAAAAAAAAAGCCCCGGCTTAAAACTTCCTTGGAACACTTTGGGCGTATACCTCGGTTTTTACCCCCTCAGTGATTTAAAAATTTACCAGACCATAACCCGTTTAAATTTCTTTAAAATTTTTTGGGGAAAACAAAAAATGTTTTGAATATTACGGGTGGGTATTAAGGGGCCAACCTTACCGGGTCTCCATATTTCAAAATTAAAAGGGTTTGAGGGGCCCCGTTTTTGCCCATGCTTCTCTCCGCTCCTAGTATATTGCCCCAACCCACGGAAAAATTTTTTGCAGTCTAGCAGTGTTTCCGGTCCAGTCCTAGCAAATGAATTTACTGAGGGTTGGAGGGATGTTTCCTCCATCCCCACACCAAACGGGGCCCGGGGGGCATGCCCCTTTGGGTTTAAACCCTTTTTTAAATTACATCGCGGTTTTTTTCCTTTTAAAAGCTAAATTGGAAATGAAAAGTCCTTGTTTTTTTTTAAGGGTAATTCTTATCCAAATTTTTATAATTTATGTAAAAATGGCCATGTAAGTTTTAAATTTGGGGGTAAGTAAAATGCCTGCCGCCCGGGTGTGCCAGTGTATGGTTTTGCCGTGATTTCGTTAGTTATACCCCCCCCCTTCCCCCCTTTTTGTTTCAACTAAATCTAATGAGTGCTGGTGAGTCACGTCCGTGAACCCACTTTTACCCGAAAGCCCCAAGGGTTTTTGGGACGAGCAGTGGGGAAAAAGTGCAGCCAACCCAGAAAACTCTGCTCGTCTCTGGGAACTGGAAAAGGTTTTTTAGCCGGGCCCGGACATATTCCCGTTTTAGTTCCCGGGTGCTTCCAATTTGGGGGAAAAAGGGCCTTTTTTAAATTAAAAAATAAATCTCTCTCTCTCTTTTTCTCTAATTATAAATTTATTAATATATATATATATACATTATATGTATTGTTATAAACTAGGGGTCTCCTCCTAATTTTTCTGTTATGAAAAGGGCCCTTTTATAAATTTTTTTGGGTAATGTTGAAAAAAACATCATTTTTAACTTATATAAGTAATTTGTATATTATTTTGGTTTTGGGGTTTTATTTATGAAAAATACTTAACTAAAATTAGACATTTTCCCGGGGGATCACTATTATTACCCTTAAACCCTCTGACCAAAGTTTTTTTATGCTCTAAAAAAAAAAGGGAAAAAGTGGTTTACAATACTTGGAGTGTAACACCCCCGCGTGTGCGGGGTCCTGTGGGGAGGGGCGTGAAGACTTGATGAAGGGGGTGCGAATTGTGGTGGGGAGGGGCGGGGGATGGTGTGTGAAGACGGTTTTTCGGGCGTTGCTGCATGTACAGGACCCTAAAAAAGTTTGATGGGTTTTTTTAGAGCAAAGTTGTAAGGGCGAAAGGAGTCGTGAAGGCTAAAAGTACCATATGTAAAATGTGGAAGGGTATTTTGGGAAAAAATTAAAAGTTATGAGTGTGCGTCCAAATGTGCGAGAGGTAATTTTTTTGTTTTTCCCCCATGGTTTTACTGCCCTTCCCGGTGCTGCCCCTTTTAAAGGGAAAAAGGGGTTTATGGTGGGGGCGGGGTGTTTGGGTGTGGGGGGATGAGGGGGATGGCTTTTTAAAGTAGGATTTTTGTGATAATTTGGGGGAGTATCAGGGAATGGTGGGGGAAAAGGTTTTTTGGGCAGTGGGGGGGGGCGGGATATCAGTGGGTTTAGGGTTAAGTTTGGGGCCTTTTCAACCCTGCAAACTCCCTATTTTAATTTTCGGATTTTGTTTTTGTATCCTGGCGAATGAAGGGAAAGGGGGTAGGGGAGGTGCCCCAAAAGGGGGTTTGGGAGGGGCCATTTTTAGAACGTTGTGTTGTAATCGGGGGAAATATATGGAAGTCCTGGGACCAGGCATTTTCAACAGGGGATCGTAGTATGAGTGTGAGAGCATTGTTAACGTTTTGAAAGGGAAGGGGGTTGGTGGTGAGTTACAAAGTGTTTTTGATGTCTTTTTCCCTGGATTTTTATGGAGAGGTTCCGGGGGTCAACGCCCCCGGGCCCCGGTCTGGACCAGGCCTCCCTGGTGGCGACCCCTGATAAACCCGGGCTGTTGCTCGCTGCCCAAACCAAGTACACCCCACGCCGGCTGGTCGGAACCGATTCAGGTGTTGTCCAGTGCCACTTGAAGCTGCCGGGGGGTTTTTGGGTAATCCCCTTTTGGTGCTGGGAGGCATTTTTGAAAAGTCCGGGGCCCCTGACACTTTTTTGTTGGTCTTTTTAAGTGTAGTGACCCCCCTGTTTCTTTGGGGGGGATGGTGCATTTTTGCCAAGTCTTTTGCTTTCGTAGTGAGTGATTTTCGGTGAAAGTTGGGTACTAGTCCCCTAGGATTTTCCGGGTGTATATAATCATGTATCTCTCCCGCCTGCGTTCCGGGGAATAAGGTTTAGGAACCTAAAGGCCCCCAGTAATTGGGGTGTTTTACCCCGTTATGGGGCCCGTGAAGGTTCTCTGTACTTTTTTTCTAGGTCAGAAATTTCACCTGCCTTGAAAGGGCTGTTAGTGTGAGAAATTTCCCCTAGATAGAACAAGTGCCTGAAGAGGGGGTCATCATGGGTTGGCCCCCTAGTTTTGAAGTTCTCATTACCCATTCTGTCATTTTTCAGAGATGCGATTGATACAATGTTATGGCCCTTAAGGTGAGACCCTCCGACATGATCACTCCCAGGTTTTTGACTTTGGGTGTTTCACTCTATTTTGTGGCCAGAATTTTTTTTTTCCTGATAAAAGTTTTAATTTCCCTTTTTTTCCATATCTGAGAAATTAAAAATTTTCATCGTTGAAACTTCATTTTGTTTTCTGCACCCCACTGAAAGATTTGGTTGAGGGCCCGCCTGGAGCCTTGCAGTGTCTGCAAGGAAGAAAATGTCATGCAGATTCGGGTGTCATCTCAAAGGAAGACAGGGTGCTGTGGCTGACATCCTTGTCTATGTGGATTGAGGTGGGAAAAAGATGGGAGCGAGTACGTGCCTTGGGGTACAGGCTTTTCACCGTAGTCCTGGGACTTTACTCTGTTGACGACTATGTCTGTGTTCTGTTATGAGGAAATTATAGACCCAAATCGACCGCTTTTCCTGTTTTTTTCCTTTTAGCACGCATTTTGTGGCATTACGCCATGGTCACACTCGTCAAAGGCTTTTGCAAAGTCTGTATAATTAAAAAATCTGCATTTTTTTTTGTCTTCTGTGCTTTAGGCCTTGTCGTAGTGATCCAAATGTTGAGACAGACGGAGCGACCTTTTTAAAAACCCATGTTCCTGGGTTGTAAAATTGAGGGGGTTTTTTAGAGAGGAGGTATTTTGTTTTCTTGGACCCTTTAAAAGATTTTTATTTTTTGGGGGATTTTTAGTGCTTTTGGGTCTGTAGTTCTTTGCTGTTGTTTTATGCCCCCCTTTGTGGAGTGGGGTTGCTGTTGTTTTTAGTAAATGTGGGACGACCCCGGGGGTCCATGCTCCCCCTCCATAGGAAAAAAGGCTCGTGTAGGGGGGTTTTTGCAGTCTTGATGAACCGGGTTCCATGAGTTGACCCTGGGGCGAGTGCATGGGGATGTATTTTCGCCCTTTTGAAGTCATTTTGGGGCAGGAAAAAATCGGATAGGCATTGTTTTAACAAATTTTGTGGTATCTCATAAAAAATTTGTTTTGTCTTCGATCTGTCTGGTTGGGTTGCTAAAAACTGGTTTTATTGGACTTGAGTGCTCCTATTTCCTTTGGGCATCGTTAGGACCCATCTTGTTTTTAAATAGGGGCCCCAAAACTGGACGTTGTTCTCGACTTTGATTTTCATAGGAGAAAAAATACTTTTGGGTTTTTTTTCGATTTCATTTTTGGCTTTTAGTTCTTCCCACATTCTTGACTTATGAGATTCCTTTGCTTAAGTTGTGCTTTTTATTTTTCCCCGACCATGTCTCCCTACGCATTTCAGATTTTGACCCTTTTAGCCCCTCTGTTATTCTTTTCCTTGCCTGTAAAGGGAGCGTCTGTTCTTTCTATTTTAAATCTACCCTCTTTTTCTTGAGGAATAAGCCCTTTGGTACATAGTGCCACCAATTCATTGTTCTAGGCATAAGTTGGGGTCTGTGTTGCTTAGTATATCTTCCCAGCTTATATCGGGTTGGACTTGGTTTCTTGGTCCACTTTATGTTTTTTTTTTTGAAGTTGGGAAATTTTGGGGAAAAGCTCCCCCGTGTAGTTATTATGTCGTCTGGGGGGTCCGCATAAATGTCTGAACCCCAATTATGTTTGTTTGGTTATTGTTTTTTTATATGGTGCATTTCTTTTGTCATCATTGTTAGTGAAGATGAGGTCTATGATTCTCCATCAGTAGGCTTATTTTTTGCTGGTTTAAATTGAATTTTTTGCAGAGATTTAAAAGCTCGTGTGAGAGGGGTTTTTCATCAGAGTGCCTCCGGTTTTATTACTGCAACAATAATTTTTTGCTATTTTCCCTCCATTTTGGTCCCTTAAGTTGAAATCCCCCAGGGCAAAGATTTGGGTGCGGAGCTGGAAGTTTTTTCCAACAGGGGTCAATTTTTAACAGTTTTCCGGGAATTTTGGGGGATGTTGATCCGGGGCTTGTGACTACCACAAACTGGTTTTTTGGTTCTCCCTTTTTACTGCTAAAACTTCCATACTCTTTGAGGCATTAAGCATTTCTGTCCCAAAAATGACTCTAAATGTAAGGAAAAACCCCCCCCCCTTTTTCCCTGTTCACTCTGTACTCTTATGGGTTGTCCCCGGGGACCCATTTTTTCGTTGCCCAAGTGTCCTTTATATGGGTTCGGAAACCCCGCGAACTTTCCCTTTTGCCTTAAAAGCAGTCCACGGATGAAAGGTTTTTTTGTTTGTTGGGCTTTAGACCCTGTTATTTGCAAAGAAAAATGTTATCGGCTGGTGGTATTGTTGGTACGGGGGGTTTTTTTTCCCCGGGCTTAGTACTGTACTGTTGGTTTGGAGTGGAGGCCATGTTGTGGTTCCTCCGGGAAATGACTGGATTTGGTGTACTTTTTGCCATTTACTGCAAGTTTTTTTTTCCTTCCTGGCACTAAAAACCTCCTCTTGATGGGTTGGCTCCCCGGCTTTCCCATGGCCTGGGGGTTTTGTATCTTTTTGCCCCTTTAGTGGGATGCCTTGGGGGAATTTAAATTTAGCCCTCTTTCCTGTGCCAAAACTTACCACAGGTAGCTGTTTTAAAAATCTTCCCGGCCCGTAGTGTACTCGATATACTGTAAAACCAGTGTTAGAGAATTTCGTTTGTTGTAGCAACTAACCAGTAATTGTGGTACTTGTGGAGTGGAGTATTTTATTAGTTTCTTTTTTTTGAAATACCCGAAAGTTACTGGAATTTCATATAACCTGTGTTACCACGGTCGCAATTACACAACGAGAAGCAATTTTTTCTACGAAAAAGCGTCCTTTTCCCCCAAAAAAAAGCACCATAACTATAGTGTAAAATACATTTATTGTGGGGGGAGACGGAAAAAAAAAAAAATAGAAAGCTGATAACGATTTAAAACAAGGGTTGAGGTCGACCCCTTTGTCATGTAGGAGCTGCCAGATATCAACCCGGCTTTCAAAGCAAGTTATATTTTGTATCACTCAAATCACATATTACTCGGGTAGATATTTCCCGTAGATCCTTCATTGTTAGCTCAAATACCGACCTTTTTGTTTTTTAAATAAGTGACCCATGATCGATAACGATGGCCACCTTGACTGGTCCGAACCCTTGGGTCCGAACCCTTTGCGGGTTTCAAACGGTTTTTTGGACAATAAAGCAGACTGTAAACGATGGGGTTTGGCCCCCTTTAAAACACAAACTTTAAAAAATCAGGAACTTTGATGGAAAGTGCCAATATAAAAAAAACAGTTAAAAAACAGAAATAAAATACTAGAGCTTCATTTAAGGTTTTATAGAATATTAAGAGGTTTAGTAAAATTTTGCGAAAATAAACCCATTCAAATATTATGAAGCTGTGTGTAGTTGTGGTCAGTCAAACAAACGGGCTTCCACTGGATAAATTGTATTTTTGGGAAATTGGTGTCACTCTTGTGCAATATTCAAAAACTAGTAAACAGTATTAAAACAGAAAAGTGTTTTTGGGTACCCCAAATGGGGAAAAATTTTTGGGGATTTAAATCCAAGGGTTTTCAGCATCAAAGTGCTTTATGAAAACCGGAAGCTTTCTACAAAGATGGGAACAAAAAAAAGTCTGGGTTAAGGGTTTACTGGCTTGATACTGGCCACGTAGTCAGAAAACTGAAAGGGCTGGGGTGATGTGGTAGTCAGTAAATGGGGGGCTGATGTGCTGTCCGGGGGAACGAAAATGGTGAGCTGGAGGGCTGCCCTCGGAGACAGTAGGTAAAGCTGGGGGTGCTGTCCTGGGAGACGAAATGGTGAAGCTGGAGGTGCTGCCCCTGGGAGACAGTAATGGGAAGTGGAGGTTCGTCCTGGGAGACAGTAAGGGTGAAGCTGGAGGGCTGCCCTGGGGACAGAAATGGTAAAGTGGGGGTGTTGTCCGGGGAGACAGAAAGGTAAAGGGGAGATACTGTCCTGGGAGACGTAAGGTGAAGCGGGAGTTTTTCCGGGAAAAGGGGGAATTAAAAGGGGAAGGGAATACAAATAAATGACCTCCAGGGGACAGGACCTTATGGGAAAAAATGTAGTAAAGTTAAGAAAAACCAAATTCAAACTGAAATCCCAAGGGAAATAGCAAAAAAGGGGGACTCCCAAATACATTAGTGAGGGAAAATTCCCAAAACAACTGGTGGGGCCCCTTGTTGGGCTGGGAGGATAAAGTAAACAGGGAAACATGCCCAACGGGGAATACAGTCACAAAAACCCCAAAAGGAAAAGGGAAAAACCAAAGCCGTGCACATATTATGCACCGGTATCTGCTGGCATGGGAAATCTGGAAAAAAAAATTGGACATGCAACTATACACCCTAGAAAAATGCCATGCCATATGAAACAGGGAAAAAGCAAACTCCCTTTCCGTAAGCTTTTTCCCTGAAATGTGTACTCTTCGTACAGGGGAAAAATGTGCTATAACTTTAAAATTTCCGCATACCTCTAAAGGGGGAAAAAAATACCAAAACATCCAGGCCATGGGAAACCTGGGGGCCCCACCATCAAGGGGGAGAGGTTTTTTAGTGCCCGGAAGGAAAAAAAATGGGAGGAAAAGGGGAAATCGACACCAAATCCAGTCATTCTTGGAGTGGGAACCCCAGCGAAGGCCCCCACCCAAACAACAGTACGATACTAACCGGAAAAAAATCCCCCCCCCAGACCCAAAAATACCCCCAGTCCATAAACATTCTTCTTTGCAAATATACAGGGTCTAAGCCAGCAACAAAAAACAAAAAACCTTTCATCCATGGACTGCTTGCAGAGGGAAAAGGAATGTTCGCGTTTCACTGAGTCCCATAAAGGATCATTGGACAACGAAATTGGATCCCGGTTACAACCTATAAGATGGACAGAGGAACAGGCAAAAGGGGGGGGGGGGTTGGCCTGTAATTGCAGGTCACTGTTTGCACAGAACTGTTAAAAGCCCCAAAGAGTAGTGGAAGTTTTAGCAGAAAGGTGAGAACCAAAACCTGTCATTTGTGGTAGTCCAAAGTCCGGGTGCAACATCCCAGCATTTAGGAACAGCTGAAAAATTGACCCCTGTCTGGAAAATCTTCCGCTCCTGCCCCCCAACATCTTGCTCCTGGGGGATTTTTAACTTAAAGGGCCCTAAAAAGGAGGAATATACAAAAATATTGTTGCAAATAAAAAACCCCGGAGGCAGCTCTGATGAAAAAATCACACCACACGAGCTTTTTTAAAACTCTGCCAAAATTCAATTTAAACCCGCAAATAAAAGGCTACTAGACTGGGGAAAAAAAATAGACCTCATCTTTACTAAAAATGTGATTGATAAGAAATTCACCCTATCAAAAACAATATACTCAGATCACAACTAATTGAGGTTCAACATGTATCTGGAGCCCCCACGACAAAATGAGGGCTAGCCGGGGGGATTTACCAAATTTTTTCAATAAAAAAAATAAAGTGGGGCCCAAGGGAAACCAAGTCCTAACCATATAAGCAAGGAAAATTACTAAGCAACACAGACCCCAACTTATGCCTAGAACAGATTAACTCGTTGGCACTCGATGTATGCACAAGGCTTATTCCTCTAAGAAAAAGGAGGAGTAGATGTAAAATAGAAAGAGACAGGCGCTCCCTTTACAGGCGACGGAAAAGAATAACAGAGCGGCTAAAAGAGGTCAATATATCTGAAATGCGTAGGGGGACACTGGTCAGAGAAATAGCAAGCATCGAACTTAAGCTAAAAGAATCCTTTAGGAGTCAGGAATCGCGGGAAGAACTAAAGCCATAAATGAAATCGAAAAAAAACCCAAGATTTTTCTTCTCCTATGCCAAATCAAAATCGAGAACAACGTCCAGTATTGGGCCCCTACTTAAACAAGATGGGTCCTACACAGATGACAGCAAGGAAATGAGTGAGCTACTCAAGTCCCAATATGACTCAGTTTTTAGCAAGCCGCTAACCAGACTGAGAGTCGAAGATCAAAATGAATTTTTTATGAGAGAGCCACAAAATTTGATTAACACAAGCCTATCCGATGTTATCCTGACGCCAAATGATTTCGAACAGGCGATAAATGACATGCCCATGCACTCTGCCCCATAGCCAGACTCATGGAACTCCGTGTTCATCAAGAACTGCAAGAAGCCCCTATCACGAGCCTTTTCCATCCTATGGAGAGGGAGCATGTATACGGGGGTCATCCCTCAGTTACAAAAAACAACAGACATAGCCCCACTCCACAAAGGGGGCAGTAAAGCAACAGCAAAGAACTACAGACCAACAGCACTAACATGCTATATCATAAAAATCTTTGAAAGGGTCCTAAGAACCAAGATCACCACCCATCTAGAAACCCATCAGTTACACAACCCAGGGCAACATTGGTTTAGAACAGGTCGCTCCTGTCTGTCTCAACTATTGGATCACTATGACAAGGTCCTAAATGCACTAGAAGACAAAAAGAATGCAGATGTAATATATACAGACTTTGCAAAAGCCTTCGACAAGTGTGACCATGGCGTAATAGCGCACAAAATGCGTGCTAAAGGAATAACAGGAAAAGTCGGTCGATGGATCTATAATTTCCTCACTAACAGAACACAGAGAGTAGTCGTCAACAGAGTAAAGTCCGAGGCAGCTACGGTGAAAAGCTCTGTACCACAAGGCACAGTACTAGCTCCCATCTTGTTCCTCATCCTCATATCCGACATAGACAAGGATGTCAGCCACAGCACCGTGTCTTCCTTTGCAGATGACACCCGAATCTGCATGACAGTGTCTTCCATTGCAGACACTGCAAGGCTCCAGGCGGACATCAACCAAATCTTTCAGTGGGCTGCAGAAAACAATATGAAGTTCAACGATGAGAAATTTCAATTACTCAGATATGGTAAACATGAGGAAATTAAATCTTCATCAGAGTACAAAACAAATTCTGGCCACAAAATAGAGCGAAACACCAACGTCAAAGACCTGGGAGTGATTATGTCGGAGGATCTCACCTTCAAGGACCATATCATTGTACCAATCACATCTGCTAGAAAAATGACAGGATGGATAATGAGAACCTTCAAAACTAGGGAGGCCAAGCCCATGATGACACTCTTCAGGTCACTTGTTCTATCTAGGCTGGAATATTGCTGCACTCTAACAGCACCTTTCAAGGCAGGTGAAATTTCCGACCTAGAAAATATACAGAGAACTTTCACGGTGCGCATAACGAAGATAAAACACCTCAATTACTGGGAGCGCTTGAGGTTTCTAAACCTGTATTCCCTGGAACGCAGGAGGGAGAGATACATGATTATATACACCTGGAAAATCCTAGAGGGACTAGTACCGAACTTGCACACGAAAATCACTCACTACGAAGGCAGAAGACTTGGCAGACGATGCGCCATCCCCCCAATGAAAAGCAGGGGTGTCACTAGCACGTTAAGAGACCCTACAATAAGTGTCAGGGGCCCGAGACTGTTCAACTGCCTCCCAGCACACATAAGGGGGATTACCAACAGACCCCTGGCAGTCTTCAAGCTGGCACTGGACAAGCACCTAAAGTCAGTTCCTGATCAGCCGGGCTGTGGCTCGTACGTTGGTTTGCGTGCAGCCAGCAGCAACAGCCTGGTTGATCAGGTGCTGATCCACCAGGAGGCCTGGTCACAGACCGGGCCGCGGGGGCGTTGACCCCCGAAACTCTCTCCAGGTAAACTCCAGGTACTGAAGAGGTACACAGTTCAGGGTGAAAAAGCTTACAGGAAGGGAGTTTGCATTTTCCTGTTGTCATATGTGCATGGCATTTTCTAGGGTGGTCATAGTTGCACGTCCCATCTGTTTTTCCAGATTTCCCATGCCAGCAGATACCAAGTGTATAGTATGTGCACAGGCTTGGTTTCCGCTTGCCTTGGGTTTCTGTGACTGTATTCCCTGTTGGTGCATGTTTCCCTGTCTTACTTCTATCCTCCCTAGCACCAACAATGGATCTCCCACCAGTTGTTTTTGGTAATATATCCTCACTATTGCTATTGGAGTCCTCTTGTTTGCTATTTCCTGCGGTATTTCTAGTTTGCAATATTGGTTTTATCTTATCTTTGACTACACTTGTTTCCCTACTATGGCTGCTGTCCCCTATGAGGTCACTTATATGTATTCCTTCCTGCGTATAATTCCCGACTACCTGGACAAAATCTCCAGCTTCACCATAACTGTCTCCTAGGACAGCACCTCCAGCTTCACCATTACTGTCTCCCAGGACAGCATCTCCATCTTCACCATTTCTGTCTCCCAGGACAGCACCTCCAGCTTCACCATTACTGTCTCCCAGGACAGCACCTCCAGCTTCACCATTACTGTCTCCCAGGACAGCACCTCCAGCTTCACCATTACTGTCTCCCAGGACAGCACCTCCAGCTTCACCATTACTGTCTCCCAGGACAGCACTATCAGCCCCACATTTACTGACTACCAGGACATCACCTCCAGCCTTACAGTTTGTGACTACATGGCCAGTATCAAGGGCAGTACCATTCAGCCCAGACTTTTTATGTTCCCATCTGTTGTAGAAAGCTTCCAGGTTTTCTATGAAAGCAGCTTTGATGTTGTCCTCTTTTAATACCCTTGTGATTTTAGTCCACAGCTTTTCCTCATTTGTTCATACCCAAAAACACTTCTCTGTTTTAATACTGCTTGTAGCTAGTTCTTGGATATCTGCACAAGGAGCGTGACACCAATTTCCACAAAAATGACAATTTATCCTTGGAACCCTTTTGTTTGCACCACAACTCAACACAGCTTCATAATAATTGAATGGTTGATTTACTGAAATTCTACTGGGCAACCCTCTTAAATATTATTTATAACCCTTTTTAATGAAGCTCTAGCTATTGTATTTCTGTTTCTAACTGTTTTGTATATTGGGCAGCTTACCGAAATTTATATATTGGGAGAATATTCTTCCTTATTGTATTGTATTGTGCTTGGCCAATATGTTCACAGTATATTATGTAAATTATGTTATACCTGAAGGGGATTAGGATTTAATTATATATTGAACCTGTTAAGGGGTCACCTACATTTTATTTCTTGTTGTTTGTTCTTGTTAAATGGGTTAGATTACCCATCTTTCTTAATGTTATGTTTTGTCAAAAGGATATTTTCATATATTTGTGTAACCTCTTTGTTTTGTTAAATTGTGTTTTTATTTGAATTTTTTTTATATTTTATTTAAAATACGTATTACATTATACTGGAAGCAAACATGTCACTAAACCATAAACATGTAACAACAAAATTAAGTACAACATACGTTTACACAATCCAAAAAGAAAAGGAATTTCCACAGGTGTCCCACAACATATCAGAAATCTATTCAGCCCCCTTTACATCTTATGCCAGTTTTTATACAAAACAATTCTTAAAGGTAAAAACCCTCACCAATACCTTTTTAAAACCTTCATCCACCCCCACCAAAGGTACATTTATGTCTCTGGAAGTAAAAGGTACTCCCCCTCATAAATATACAAAACATTGGACATACTATAGAGCGCAGGTACTACTTGCTCTAAGTAACAATTATGAAAACTTTGCCACATAAAGATAATATACTCTAAATTCACACACGGTGCAACCCACCCAAGACTTCTTCTTACACTATATACCTTAGCAGTTTAATTTACATAATATACACCCTACTTGAACTCATATGCATACCTGCCAACAAAAGTCATCTGAAATTGTGTATTTACACAAAATCAATAACATTTTATATTACCTTCATATACCTTATATTACTTAAACTTAAATAGCAAAGGAAACCAACCGCGTGTACTTAAAATATGTAACACTTACCCTACACATACAGTGTCACACGACATGATTTATATAATCTTAACCAGCCCTGAAACATTTTTATTGTTAGCCTTATGTGCCAAAATACAATCTCGCATAAAAAAACTGTACCAGTTACTCATTACAGCTATTTAAACTTCGAACCTCAATATACAAAATTGTGTTTTACAGAAATGCATCCTACAAGGGGAAACCCGGACTTGTATCAGACATATTCAAAACAGTCATATGGCATACCTTAGTAACACCATGTATATGTGCTTTCTATAACATCTTTGAAGGCACTTCACAATAAGAACAGTCTTCCACACCACAAAAACTTAAGAATCTTACCCTTTTCATTCACCTTGTTTTACAACAATGATGTAGTGCTCCAATACATACGTACTTTGTACTACCAAATCTTCACAACATAAAGGGAAAGAATGTGTAAAAAACAACCACCCACACCACACTCACTACTCAGGAAAAGCATATTACAGTGCAAATCCAGTCACCACTTTAAAAGCCATCCACACATCTCCGCTCAAGAACTAGTCCGTCGCTCCCCATTTACAACTTAAATCCCGTAAATCCTTAAACTTAAAAACTCCGTATCCCTCAGTAAACACTGTCTCCCATTTCCACCATAAAGATCCCTTTTGCGACACTTAGTTCTAAAATGGTGGCCGCTAACACCTTTATTCTTTCATCCACACCCCATCCCTCACCCCCACCTCCCTCACACCACCTCCCTCACACCACTCCCTCACACCCACCTCCCTCACACCACCTCCCTCACACCACCTCCCTAAACACCCACCTCCCTCACACCACCTCCCTCACACCCCCCTCCCCCCAAACCCACCTCCCTCACACCCACCTCCCTCATAGCCCAAACGTATAATTAAAATCAGTGACCACATATGCAACCTCATTCCCCACCATCTGACTCATCCCACCTATATCTAAACTTAACACCCTAACACCTGAAAACCTTCCCCACCCACTAACCTAATTACCCTACCTAACCATACCCTCACAGCTTCTAAACAATTACAAAAATACACCAAATTTGAAAAATAGTCTCGGAACATCCACACACTTTGCACTCCCCACCCTCCCTTAGTCCCCAAATTAAATAACACAACACCAGACGGCAAGATTCCATGTAGAAACCTAAACATTACCTCCATTACACCTGGTTTAATTGCAATTGCCGTAAACATTTCCAGATATTCCCCCACGCTACTTGGGGGTGTCCCCTCAAATACCCCCCAAAACAGAACCCCCCCCACCCCCTCAAGGAATCCCTCAATTTAAGGCGCTTCGGATCCGTCCCGTCATTAAAAACCAAAAACATGGCCTCACCAATCTTTAATCCTTACCCCCACCATGGGTTGAATATCCACGCAGTTTTCTTAGCCCCTCTCCCGCCCCAAACTCCCTCAAATACCCGCGTTTTAGATAACACTCATCATACCGCTTTCTAAAGGTATAGCCCCGCCCCCCCCTGGCTACGGGAAGCTCGCCACCCCTCACTTAGCCAGTCAAAACCCGATCCCATATAAATCGGAAATCCCTTGTTGAAACCGTTGCACCTTCGCCGCTCAGTGGGTATAATTTGGGCCCACCACGTGCCATATCTTACTTATTTATCTCAACAATGACCTCTGATGAAAATGTTAGCTGCCCCCGCCTCAACCCCCCCCCAATCTTTCAATACCCCATCCACGGTGCGCCTCAAATTTACCTCTGTGCGCCCCTACCCATTCTTAAGAACATAAGAACATAAGAAAGGAGGAACATGCGCAGGACTTTTGGGCCCATCTAGGCAGGTCCTTTACAATTATCCATAAACAAAACATTTGCCCAACCCAATTTCCAATGCTACCCAAGAAATAGCTCTGATGTGCAAGTCCACTTAAACCCAAACCCCTTCTCACTCGTTTTCTTATCCAACCTAAATTTGAAACTACCAAAGTCCTGCCTCAATACCCAACTAGGTAGCTGTTCCACTCTTAAAACTACCTTTTTCCCAAACCTTTACTTTCCTATGTCCTTTCTAAATCAAAAACTTATCAAATTTAAATCCATTACTGCGGGTTCTCTCTTGAGAGATATCCTCAAGACACTTATTAATATCCCCTTTATTAATCCTATCTTCCACTTTACATTTCGATCAGGTCTCCCTTTCATTCTTCGTCTAACAAGTGAATGTAACTTAAGAGTTTTCAATTTCTTTCTTCATAAGGAAGATTTCTATGTATGTTTTAAATTTTTAGTCATCTACGCTGAATTTTTTTCTATCGAATTTATGTCCATTCTGTAATATGGAGACAGAATTGAGCTGCATAATCTAGGTGAGGCCTTACTAATGTTTGTATAAAGCTGCAGTATGACCTTGGACTTCTGTGCTTACACTTCTTGATATAAATCCAGTAATCATTTGCCTTATTACGTACGCTTAGGCATTGCTGTCTTGGTTTAAGGTTGCTGCTCACCAAAACCCCCCAAGTCCTTTTTGCAATCTGTATGGCTAAGTTCTACATCATTTACCTTATAAGTGCTAGGGTTATGGACACTCCCGAGCTTCAAAACCCTTTGCTTTTTATCTACATTGAACTGCATCTGCCACTTTTTGACCAAGAATACATTTTGTTTAATCCCCCTTGAATTTCCCCTAACATCTACGTTTGAATCAATTATCCTATCTTTGTGTCATCGGGCGAATTTGCTAAATTTTCCTAGTAACACCCTCATCAAGATCATTGATATATATTAAAAACAAACAACGGGCCTTGTTACAGATCCCCACTCGGATTTAACCCCATTTATGGACACACTCTGCTTCCTGTCTGTGAGCCATGCCCTCGACCCACGAGAGCACTTTTCCCCCAATGCCATGAGCTGCCATTTCTTTAACAGTCTTTGGGCGGGAACTCTATCAAAACCCTTTACTAAAATCTAAGTAAATAATATCAAATTCTTTATCGTGGTCAACAGCCTCAAAAGCTTTACTGAAGAAAGTTAATAAATTAGTTAGACAAGACCGGCCTCTTGTGAATCCATGCTGATATCATTAATCAAGCTATGCTTATCGAGATGGCTTCTTATAATCTCAGCTATAATTGACTCTAGTAATTTGCCTACAATTGAGGTCAGACTTATTGGGCGGTAATTTGACGGTAACGACTTGTCCCCTGTTTTAAAAATAGGAATTACATTAGCCATCTTCCACATATCGGACACTACATCTGTTTGAAGAGATAAATTTAAAAATATTAGTTAATGGTTCACAGACTTCCATTTTGCATTCCTTAAGAACCTTGAAAAAACCTCATCAGGACCCGGTGACTTATTTTGCTTCAGTCGGTCTATCTGCTTCACAACCTTTTCACTAGTGACTGTGATGTTACATAATTTATCTTCTTCTGGCCCACTATAGAAATTAATTACTGGAATGTTATTAGTGTCTTCCTGTGTAAAAAACCGAGAAAAAATAATTTTTTAAAAATCGAGCACATTTCATTCTCTTTGTCAGAAAGGGATGCCCATAGTTATTTTTAAGGGGACCTATTTTATCTCTGACTTTTGTTCTTATACCTGGAAAGAACTTTTTGGTGTTAGTTTTAAAACCCCTAGCAACTTAATTTTTGGGTCTCTTTTAGCTTTCTTATCCCTTTTTAATGTCCCTCTTAATGTTAATATACTGATTCATAGATGACACTCCCCCTCTTTGACAAGCGTATTTTAATTCCTTTCTTATTCTAGTAGATATTTTAGCCTATTATTCATCTATTTTGGGTCATTTCTATTTGATCTTTAAATTTTTTTATACGGAATAAACGTTCTTTGAGCCCCATGTATAGTGTTCAGAAAACTCATATTGATAGCTCTCTTCGTTACCCAGTCAACAGATGATAAGTGTTCTCTAAGCCCATCGTAATCTGCTAAGCGAAAATCTGGGACTGTTACAGAGTTATCCCTACTATCATACTTCCATTCAATGCTAAATGTTTAAATTTATTTGTGGTCGCTAGCACCCAGTTTTTCTGAAACTTCTCAATTTTTTAAAGGGATTCTTAGGTACACTATCCTACAAATCAATAGCTGATCCAACACCCTCCACCCCCGCCCTACAGTCCCACCTCTATTTACGTTATTGCCTAGGGGCCATATACTTAGACTTTGCCAATTAATTTCCATCCCCGTAGCCTCGCCAAACACATCTACCACCTTTCCTACCTTGTGTAAATCCTTCTCATCCCTCACCAATACAGTTGTATCATCCACATAACCCACAATACCCGGCCGACCTCTCGTTCATTACTAACCCCTCCACTTGCGATACTCCACCTAATGCCCTATAAAAGGGATCCTGGAGGCACGCAAACATATTTGTGATAGAGGGGAACCCTGTCACAAACCCTTCCATCTGAATGTTAACACCTAGCCTTCCATTAACCTGTACTCTCTAAGATGCTCCCTGATACAATGTTTCTCCCAAGATGTAATTTCCCTCCTGAATCCCTGCCAATGCATGAACCTCCATAGCACATCCCTCTCTACACTATCGTAAGCAGCTCGCCAATCCAATGCCCAAAAACACCCCACCCCCCAACTCCCCCCTCTGCTCTATAAAACTTCTAAGAACTCCATGCCCTTATACATTGTCCTACCCCGGTCCCCATATTGTCCTCTGTCAATTAAATTACCTATCACCTTTATTTATTCTATTCCCTAATATCTGTGCAAATAACTTATAATCGCCACACATAAGCGATTTGCACGGTAATCCTCTACTGTAGTCTGTCCACCTTTCGAAAAATAATACCACGACAGCGGTTCCTTTGCTGCTCACCCATTTCCCCATCATCCTTCATTACATTGAGTAACCTAACTAAAAATCCTCTCAATACTTTTTCCCAAATTTCCCAACGTAAAATCATTAGGGAACCCATCTACACCTGGTGCCTTACCTAAACTTGCACCAGACAAAGCGTGCGAAATCTCCCCTTTCCGGACCAGACCTTCTAATGTTACCTATCTATTCCATCAATCTCACATTGCACGAAACCTCCCATTTCCTTTAAAGCCTCATCTCGAATACCTCCGTTTTGTGTATATGACCTAAACCATGCATCTAGATTAACCCCTCATACCTTCTGTCGTCACTAAAACCTGCCCCTCTCTATACCCTTCCATCCCCACATGAACAGTTAATCCCCTCATCTCCGTCGCCACTCTTCTCTTACGCTGTCGCCTCAACACGCATGCCAAAGGCCCTGTCACCCCATAACACCCCTTCCAGCCCACCAAAACTCGTGCACCATCAAATCTTTATTTTGCAAATCCCTGATACGCTCCTTTAATCCCCCCAATATCGTCCACCGGATAACTAGCACTCCCCCGCTCGTAGCAAGCTCTCAACTGCCCCTCAAGATAAAATTGGTACCCATACTTCAACCTGGTATATTCCCTCCCACTACGAATATAAAATTCCTTAATACGAGATTTCGCCACAGAGTCCCCCCAAAATAACCAGTTCACTATTTCCAGGCGCCTCTGCCACCAAAATCCTCCACAATTGAACAAATGACTGTCGAGACTCTTCTTCCTGCAAAACTTTACATTCAACTTCAAAACCCCTTACACCTTCTTGGCAACCCCTCCCAACCTATATCCACCAAAACACCCCTGTGATCAGAAAATACTACGTCCATTACCCTCACTATGTATTCGACTGTCCTGGGCACGTATAATCAATCGAGCCTAGCCGCATACCCACACTTAATAAATGTGTGCTCCATCACCTCACCTCCCCAACATCTGTCAATCCTTCCCTGGTAACAATTTTCCCAATATTCTCAAAAATGCCCTGCCCCCCCCGGTTCAACATCCTTACTCCTTACACCCGTTCCAGTCACCTCCTATCACAGCAACCCCGGCAATCCACGCAATAAATACCAGAACATCCCTCACGAATTTATTCTTTATCCTTACAAACTCCCTCTGCTGGGCCCTTTCCCCCACACCAACGTCATCTGTAACTGACCCCATAACCCATCCACACGAATCACCCTCCCCTTCCCCCCTCACTATGCCTGACAACCAACGGGCTAGTTTCTTTCACCAAAATGGCCACACCTCCTTTCAATCTGACTGCATGTCAACATACACATTATATCCATCCACCTTCAATCATAACCCGGTCTATAATTGTGTTCCTGCAAGAACACAACGTCAACATCATGACGCACCAAATATTCCCTAAACCACCACACTTTCTCTTTAGACCCCAAGCCATTGTTTTTCAAAGTCAGGCACTTAAAACCAACAAAGGGGGTTTCCTCTTGACACTATCGAACTTATCACCTGATCGTTTCATTGCACCCTTTTCCCTCCCCCCTCCTTTCTGGCCACTCTTTCCCAACCCCTGCCCCCGGGCGCCACTTGAACCTCTCCGCATGGCTTCCGCCCATGTTTTCTTCCCAGGGCGTGCGAGCATAAGCACGTCGTCGGAATCGGAAAGCACTGCTGCGCGCTTTCGCGTCGTACCCTCGACCTGCATCAAATCATCCGCGCAGTTGCCATGATGAACCTCCACCTTTCCACAGTTCTCACCAACTGGCATCCTTACGACACACTTCAGGCCGAGCTGGCATTTACCACGCCTCCCAACTGCAGGGCCCATGATTCAGGTCTGTACCAACATCCTGACAAGGATGTCATTACCCAAAAAGTTCTCAAACGTCGACACTATCGACGTTTCCGCATCGTACCATTCGCTTCCGCGATGACCCTTATCCAGCCCCTTGTACAACCTCCAGGGAAGTGATGTCGTCCCTCCGCATAGCGCCCCATTCCTTTTCTTCGGCCCTCTCAACTCCTCACTCCATGTCAAACTCTGCTGAGGCAGAGTCAAAAATGGCTGATCTAGGTCCTCTCTCCTTTCCTCCACATCTCGTCATTGCTGCTGGGGCCTTATCACCACGTCTTCTTTCACATTGCGCAGCCAGGTGATCTACGACCGCACAAATGGCAAGTGCGTCATGCCAGCGTATGTTTCAAAAACCTGAGTCTGAAATCTTCCATCACCACGTACGATGGAACTGGATGTCTTAGCTTCATTCTTGACAGAGAATTTCACCTCGGTATCCCCCTATAGGGCCAGTTTTACCACCTTCCTGCAGTGATCGTATGTTATTGTGCGTATTTTACACATTAATGAACCGGATGTCATATGCATCCGCCTCGAACGGCACATTCCTGATCTTTAAACCCCGTGTAAAAGCTGGACACATCATGCAGCCTCACCATCACAGCATGGTTAACTGGTATGACCCCCTCTTGAAACTTTTTCACCCTGCCCCATACACATTCACCCAACTAAATTTTACAAAAATCCTCTTCGTAATTCGTGCAAGTCCACAAATCTCTCATTGGCTATTCCGTAGGTATCTCTGATGTTGCAGGGAAAACAACGCCATTGATGGCTCCATTACAGCTCCACTGGTTAATTCAAAGCAGACAGTATTTACCCTTCGCAGCTAGCCTGGGGCCATGTTTGTGAAAATAATACTGCACAGGGCAACTCCGGGGGCAGCAGCAGCACACGTCCTCTCACTCAGGGGGAAAAGACGAATGACTATTGTCGTTCGAGGGTTTTGTTTCAAATGGTTTATATTAAATGGGGCATCAACCCTTGTTTAAGGGGTTTTACGTTAAGCTATGAATTGTATTTGAATAATATATATAAAAAAAATATTATGAGGAGATCTTTCCCAGTATCTATCGCCAGTAAAAGCTCCTGTCTAGAGAGAAAGATGCTCCAGTGGAGAAAGAATGTTATGCATTAGTATGGGGTACAAGTAATTTCAAATCTTCTTTTAGGAAAACCTTTGTGTTTAACAGATCCAGCCATTATGTACTTGAGAACTTTAAGGGGCAAATAGCAGACTCTGAGAGGGCCCCGACTATTCGCCCTATAAGTTAAAGTTGTATTTATTTCTGGCTCTGAAAACCCTTTTCAGATTGGGTGAGCTAGTTATTTAAAAAGTTCTTTCCCTTGTTCAATTTACTTATTGACTCCGTCATTGTTTTGGAAGGGTATTGTGAGAAAAAAATAGGCGTGAGTGGGGTAAAGGCTGTTCAGGCAACCAGAACCCTTAAGAGTTATATCGCGCACCCCCCCCTTGGCGGTGGGCGAAACTAGTTCTTGGGTCTGATTGTTCAATTTCTACCCTGATAGTATGACCTTACCTGGTGTGGTTGAGTTTGGAGAATCACTTTACCCCATTCTTTCCTAATTTAGTAGGGTGGGTCTTCAGGGGTATTACTGTTTTTCCTTTTTTTGTTTGCTGGTTACCCGTAATGATTTGGCATTATCACTCTTTTCATTCTTAATGTTATTTATCAACCATTGGTAACCCGTTTATTTTTTTTTATTACCGCTCTGTTCCTGGGTGGTCATCCAGGGTAGACGCAGATAAAGGAGCAAGACTTTGTTAATGGGACTTTTAACAATAAAAGGGCTACTACTACCTGTTTATTTTCTTTGGTGCTCCAACCGTTGTGAGGAGATTCCAAAACATCGGACTATCACCATCCCCCCGGTAACCTACATATCTTTAATATCGAAGATCGTCCAGGGCCTTCCTACTCCCGCCAACTTCAAGAACCAAAGGCCATTTTTTTATTATATTTAAATTTTAGTAAAATACTTTAAAATCACTCTTTTCCCAGTCGTTTTCTTATTTTTTTCCATTAGTTTTTGTTCAGATGGAAGGCGTTCCACTGACACAGGGGGAAGGGAGCTTCCTGCGGAATTCAGTAAAAGTGGCCGTGTTGATAGGCTGTCTTTAATGGTGACATTCTGATACCTATTAGTAGATGGATTTGAAATATGCAAACACATGGCCTATTATCCCATAATGGTCAAGGTTGTGGGTAGGTTGCCGGGGTTTACTGTTTTCAAAAGTTTTTTAGGTCAATGAAGATTCTTTAACCCAGGCTTTTTATTTACTGGCCACCAAAAAACGACATGCAAACCACCCCTTTTTTGGGGTAAGGTACTGACTTTAGGGGGTTGCCATTTCCTTTTTGAAGACACCCAGAGGTCTATTGGTAACCCTTTATGTTTTGCGGGGAGGCAACAAAAAAAGTTTTTGGGCCCCCAGCCCACTTATTGTGTTTTTGTGTACTTGCATAACATAAAAACACAAAAAAGGAACCGCAACGGGCCTACTGACCTTGCGACCGGTCCATGTTTCCCCCAAGTTTTCCCAAAAGGGCCCCCCAAAGTTTTGCCCAACCCCCCCCCCAAAATTGGGCCCAAGGGACCCCCCCCCCCAGATAGCTCAATGCCCCACCCAGTCTTGACACCTCCACTCAAGGGAATGGCACCAAAACCAGCAGAAAAAATTGTCGGGGCCAATACACCCATCATGTATTTTTTCAAAACCCATTTTAAAATTTAAACAACTTTTAGCCTGAAAACGTACTCGGGAGTTTTTTCCACTCATCCAAACTCTTTTTCCCAAAAACCCAGCCCTTTCCCTATATCTTTCCTGAATCTAAAATTTTTTCCCCAACTTAAAATTTTTTGCTTTTAAATTCCTGTTTTGGGTTTGGAAAAATTTTCCCACCCCTATTTCCCACCCCCTTTTATTTTTTTTTCCATTTATAAAATCTATCATTTTCCCAAAATTTTCTATGCCTTTTGAGGGTGCGATTCGGGTCTTTTTCTTTCCTTTGGGGAAAGATTTCTGATACAGGGGGAAAACTGTCATCTGTGTTTTTTTTTCCAGAGATTTATATCCTTTTCTTTTAATTGGTGACAAAAAAACTGGCAGCATAGTCTAAATGAGGTCTAAGAAAAGAATATGTTGAAAAAACCTGAGGATTTATTATTTTTCTTCTAGATATAAAGCCAAGAATTCTGTTGCTTTATTGTTTTGTTTTAGATTACTGAAACCAAAAATCCAAAACCCTTTTTTTGGAAAATCATTTGTATTAAGATATAAAATTTTATTTTGGTTTGTGATTAAATGTTTTGCCTGGAGCCTTGCAGTGTCAGCAAGGGAAAGGGACAGTCGTGCAGATTCGGGTTTCATCTCCCCCAAAAGGGAAAAGGCCCAGGGCTGTGGCGGGACATCCTTGTCTGTCAGCCCTTTTAAAAGGGGGGGCTCCTTGGCGAGGTAAAGAGGCTTTGGTCTGAGGAATTAGACCTATGGGTTTTCTTCCTCAGCCCCAAACCCTTTTTTTCCCCCCAATCTCCCCCCCTACCCATCCCCCCTTTTTCTCCCCTTTTTCCCTTTCCCCTCCTCCTCCTCCCACTCCCCCCTTTTCCCCTTTCCCTCTTTTTGCCCTTTGGGTTTTCCCAAAAGGGCGCTAGTTCCGGGGTTAGGAGAAAGGTCCCGGGGCCCCCACCCCCCTTCCCCCCCTTTGAGGTTCTTACCCGGTTTTGGCGTAGTTTCCCCGTGGGAATTCTGGATCCCCGGGGGTTTGTCCCGACCCTTTCTCCGGTTTTCCCGGAGTGGGTTTGGGGTTTGTCTTTGGGGGACGGTGTTTTTGGAAGCACCTTTCGGATTCCGGGGGTGGTCCCCCCGAAGGAGGTAGGGCTTTGTGGCGGATATAGGCCCCCCTCTCTTTTGTCCACCGAGGTAGTGGCAAAAGTGAGGTTGACCCCGGTTTGGGTTAGTTTACTAGCAGTGGGTGGGGTTTTATGGCAGGGGTTTCCCATGCTGCATCTGCGCTACTTGGGGGGTGCTGGGGTTTCCTCTTGGGCGCGGGGGGAAAGATTTCTGGCCCTTTCTTTCCCTTTCCTGGGGAATATCCCCCCCCGGCCCCCCCCTTTTTTTTTTTTTTTTTTTATTTTTATTTTCTTTTCTTCTTTTTTTTTTTTTTCTTAAAAAAAAAAAAAGAAAAAAAGAAACCTAACCAGGGGCCACCCCTAGCCCATAAAACCGGGTCCCCCCGGGCCCCCCTTTCTTGATACCGCCCCCCGTTCGCCCCGGCCTCGTTCTTTGGACCACTCTTCAGAAAATTCCATCCCTCTGTCCTATTCCCGGTGCTGTTTCCCACCCGTTCAGGTACTGAGGCCTCGACGGGACTCCTTCAAATTTATCGGGACCTTGGGCTCTCCTTTTTCACTATGTTTCCCGGCCCCTTCCCCCTTTATGGTGCGGCAATTTTTCAAATCCCCGGACCCGTTCCAGTCGGCCCAAAAATCGGGCCCCACGCCAAAAGGGTAAAAGGGCCCAATTTCCCTGCTGAGATATTTCCCCACCTTCACCTTCTGGGTTCTTCTCAGAAACGATGGACCGCCCTTTCACTCCCTTTTTCCACCTCATTTTCCGGGTGAACAGTGGACAAAATTTTTCACTTTACGCCCAAATTCCTTACTCCCTATTTTTTGACCATAGTTTTGGAAAGGCATCAACGCCATGTTGGTAAAGTATTCTTTTAAAGCTCTTAAAAAGCGGTACGTCCCTTTTTCATTCCCCTTTACAGAATGAAACCCAGGCTCGTGAGCTTCTGTTTTTCCCATATAGATTTGTTTTTGTCCCCCTTTTGAAAACTTCTTTCCCCTCAATTCTTGAAAGTGGTCCCCGTCTTTTTTTCCCCCATACCATAGTTCAAAAAAATTTTCCCCGACATGGGGCCCACCGACATTTAGAACGGGGAATTTCCAAGATCTCCCAATCCTCAAGGTAGACACTTACGTTCTTCCTCCCCGTGGGCGGAGACGATACCCTAGAAAATGGGGCTGTTTAATTTTTGGAAAACCCGAAAAACCCCCCCTTTTTTTTTTCCTCAGTTTATATAGGGCATGGATACAAGTTGAAAGATGACCCTTTACAAAAAAACAGTGTAAAAATTTGCTGGCGTTTTGGGCCCAAATCCAGCGAATATTGCAGTCTATCCCCGGGAATGCCCAGTCTATTGGTCCCGAGGGACCATTTAATACGTTTTGGGCAATCGATTCCCTCTTCCCTTTTAACTGTCTGAGGCTCCCCCTTTCGTACTACCCGCCTTTTTGTCAGGTCTTTTTAAAAACGAGGGGAATCCTTTTCCCTTAAAAAGAACAAAAGGTCCCCTTATGCCATGGCTTTTTCCTCATCTTGCCCCCAAAGGGAGCTCCCACGTGCTTTTTTTCCCCGTTTTTAAAAAACTTTCCCCCCCTTTTCGGGTTTATCCATTTTTCAAAACACCACCTCGGTGGTTACCTCTCCCAAATCACTCCTGTATCAAATCCTTTGCTTTTCCTGGGCTTACGCCCCATTCAACCCCTTCGTCAAATCTCGCTTTTTCGAGTTCTCCCCTTACAAGCCTCAGTATCGACGGACCTGTACGACCCCTTTTCCCCAATCGTCCCTCTACTTCCAAAATTTCAAAAAAAAAGGCCCCGGAAAAACTCCCTCCCCATTTTCCCCCTCCTCATTTTACCCCCCCTGTCTTTTGCCCCTAGTTTTTCCCCTCCACTGGCCCCTTTAAAAAAATGCAGAGGTTCACCCCCCTCCCGTAATGTACCTTCCCCCCCTTTTTCCTCCCAAGTTTTTTTCCTCTTTGCCACCCCCCGGGTTTCCCTTTGTCTTTTCGTCCCCTGCCACGCTTCCCCAGTTCCCCAAACCCTTTCCCCCCCTACCTTTTTTACAGCCCAACATTTCCCTTTTTCTTTACTCTCCTCCCCCTACCTTTCCCAATATTGTTCCCTTACGAATCTCTAAATTTTCCGAAAACTTGAAGCAATCTTTGAATATATTGAAAGAGACCAAAAAATCAATGGACACTGATCCACCTTCCGCCCCTTTCTCTCTCCTCTGCCCCAATTGCCCAACCCCTTTTTCACATGCCCCGTTTTTCGCTGCTTGAACTTTTTTCACTGCCTCCGCATGTGGGCTTTTCTAACCCCTTTTGTCCGTAAGGGAAAACCCCTTTCCCGTGGATTTCAGTATTTTTTATCATTGCCAATTATGCCTTTTTACAGTGGAAAATTCGCGGCCAAAGGGGTAAACGGGGTTTGGGTTCAGATGTTACTCTCCCCGTTTGCCCCTTTGGGGGTTTGCTTACGGAACCCAAAATTTCAC
Source organism: Cherax quadricarinatus (assembly GCF_026875155.1). NCBI lineage: Eukaryota > Metazoa > Arthropoda > Malacostraca > Decapoda > Parastacidae > Cherax > Cherax quadricarinatus. The sequence goes on along the minus strand of NW_026470611.1, from coordinate 48,571 downwards.
TTGCTGTTATTTCTTCCCTCTCAGGCTTTTAATTTATTTTATTCTTTTTGATCCTTTTCCTGTTTGGGGCCCTTTAAAGAAAGTGCCCTTTTTTCTCCGCACTGATATTTCCCTTCCCTCAGCTATTTTTTCATACTTCGGGTGCATTTTCCAGCAGCCCGTTTTTCCCCTTACATAGGTGGTTACGCTTGTTCTTTAATCTCTTCCTTTTTCGGGGGATTATCTTTTCCGGATTTTGCCTTCCTGGGTTTTTTCATTTCCGCCACCGATTCTGTTACTTGGTGATTTTTAAAGCCCACCTTTTTCCCCTGGGGGGGGTCTCACTGTGATTTCCCGTGGGAAATTTTTGTTTGGGCTTTTCTTGCCACCCCCCCCCCTCCTTGTTTTAAATACAGGTATCACACCCATTTTGATCTCGGAAATCTTTCTCTCTCTTGCATCGATCTCTCCGTTTGCTTTTCCCCCGCCGCTTTGACTTCATTGGGCTGTTCTCCCCGGGCGGGGAGACAGTGTTTATTTCCCCCAAACATTTTTTACTTCCCCCTTTATATTTTCCACCCCTTCGCACCCCCCACTGGCAAAATTTTAAACGGGCAAAATTTGGGAACCTTTACTCACCCAAAAGGGTGTTTTTAAAGGGCTCCTTTTTGTCCCTCCCTCGTTTAGCTTTTACACCTCTTCTCGTTTCCCCCGTTTTTACCGCAGTTTTCATTCTATCCCAAAAATTTGGGCAGGGGATTCTCAGAAATGTGTGCCTTGGTGGTCTCCCCGCTTGTGTCGTGGGAGTACGTTTTTAAACGGGGGTGCATGGGGAGGTACCCGGGTTTCAATTTGAACCCAGGGGCGAATTCCCTTTTTTTTAAAGGGGCTTTCGATCGCTCGCCCCTGGCATCCGTGACGCTAAAAGCATTGCGGAGTTTATGTTTTCCCCCCATCACCCCGGGTTCCTCTATGAGTGCGTCTGGGGAAAAAAAAAACGAAAACTGAGTGGTAAATTTTTTCCTGACCCGGGTCCTGTTTGCGGGTTGCCGGTGTTTTATATAAACAAACCCACTAGTGTTGCCAATGGGAAAATTTCAAAATCTGGGCCGTTTTTCTCAAGGGGCTCCATCTATGCCCTTTATTTCTTTCCTCAAAAATTTGCCAAAAGAGTTAGCCCTTGGACTTTTCTTTTCTAGGAAGAAAAAAGTATAATGTGCCTTTTTTCCTTTTAAGAATGGAGGGCAACACTCTCAGCTTGTCGTTTAACGGCAGCTGGGCCCCACGACATTTATAAAATTTCGTATGCTAAACATTTTCATCAGTCGCCCCTTTTCAGCCTATTTCGCCTTTTCCCAATTTTTATTTGGGGCCAAGGAGGGTTTTTCCCAGTGTGGAAATTTCCCCCATTGTTCTCCCTTTCCCCAAACCAGGCACTCGGGACATGAAACCCCCACTATCGTCCCCTTGCTTTTTAACCCGTGCAGTTTTCAAAGTAATGGAAAAGTCTAGTAAAAACGTTTAGTGTGGTTTTTTGGGGGACACCAAAAGTTTTCTCCATCGTCAATATGGCTTTCGTAAGGGACGTTCCACCATAGACCCTTAATGCATTGGATTTCGTATGTTCGTAATGCCTTTTTCGAATAACCACTCAGTTATTGCCCAAATTTTTTTACCTTGAGGGAAAGGATATGACACAAAATTGGAGGTTTTAATATTTTACCCCAAACCACCCCCTTTGGCCTTCGAGGCAATTACCATCCCTTTCCCTTTAAAAACTTTTTAAAATGACGGCATTTCCATGTTTTGGGTTAAAAATGTGCCTCCCCCGGGCTTAAACCAAATGAAGGGTTCCCCCGGGATGTGTTCTGAGCAAAAACATTTTTTCCTTGCTATTAAAAGATTTTGGGCCCAGTTTTTCCATTTAAAAAATTTGGTTTATCACTCTTGTTTATGACCCTTTGCTATTGCCTGTGGAAAGGGGTGACTGTCACCTCCCTTTCAGTTTCTCTCCAGCTGAGTCGGGCCCTGTTTTTCCCAAATTTGGGGGGCCCCCGCATGGGGTTTTTTTTTTCCAGACTAAAACCCCCAAATCATTTCACTAGGCGCTTGCATCTTTTTTTTTATAATTTCCCTTTGTCCTTATGGCTCCCCTAAACCCCGAAAAGTGATACAGTCAAGTTTTGGGGGTCCCCCTTTGGGTGTAGGTTATCCTTTTTAAAACCCCACATTACCTCTTTGAAGGCAACTTGTCACAAACCCGGGCTGAACCCCTTTTTAAAACCCTTGTCATCTTTCGTGGGGGGCTGATCGTGAAACCCCCCTTCACCTTTCATTTAAAATCTTATTTTAAACGAAACTTGATTATGGTTTACCAGATCTATTTAGCAGGGTTCCCGCTACTCTTTAAACCTTTTTCCCATTCATCACCAAAGGGTTTATTTTTGCCTTGGTGCTTTTTTGCTCTTCCCCCGTTTGAAAGCCTCTATGCGAAGCGAAAAGTTTTCCCTCCTTATCCCCTCGGCCCTGAAAGCCCATTGCCTGCGTACTATTTTACGTCTATGATTCCGCAAATCCTTCCCTTTTTAGGATGGTCATGATTTAGTAGACCCTTCTTTATTTGTTCGGGCCCCCCTGTTACTCCGTCCCTTCCCTCTTCGCCCTTTCTTCGCTTTGTCTTTTTCTTTTAAATACCACCTTTTTTGTAATGTAGCATCTCACTTTTCCCCACCCCCCCCGGGAAAAATTCCCGCTGTTCGAGTTGTTCTTTTCCCTCCCCTTTCTCGAAAGCCCAAATTTTCTACGTCGCTTCCCGCTTTTTTTTCTGACCACTTTTACTTCATTTTCATGCCCTTGTGTTTTACACGATGGCTCTAAATCTTCTGCGGGGTGGATTCGCAGGCAGTGTTTCCCGGCAGGTCGTACAAGGGCATTTACTATCTTCGGCTAGTATTTTTACTTTCTGAATTTTTTTTGTTCCTTTTTGCAATTTAAACCCTATTGCATCTATGCCTGTTTCATCATTTGGGTTTTTCCCCGACTCCCCTTTGTGTTTTTCGGGGTATACAAAAAAATTTTTTACACCTCACCCCTTGTCCTCCGTTTTCCAACTTTGGCTACGCCGCATTTTTTACCAAGCATAAAGATATTGTTTTTTTTTTGGGGTTCCCCGGTCATGTTGACGACAGGGGGAATGAAAAGGAAAACAAATGCTGCGGGGGTCAGCAAAATTTCATGACCTACCCGTTTTTATAAAAGGGGATTTAAAGTACGGGGCTATTTTCTGTTTAAAACTTCCCCCCTTAACACCGTTGGCAACAACGTTGGTCTACTTTTGCTCGGCAAAAAAAACTTCAGTTATTAAACCGAGTTAGGTTTTTTTTGGGCCCTCTTTTTATAACAGTGTGGAAAGGGTTGGGGGGGGACTACTTCTCCCCTTTCGCATTGGCCATACTCCCTCTTATCTTTGGTTTCTCATGGAGAGGGTTTGCTCCCCCTGTGGTGAATTTGCCAAGCTCCATTATCAGGCAGCCCCCATTCGTTGGGCTGCCCCTTTATCAACGAAACACGCAGAATTTACCTCTGTTTGTCGTCTTCGCCCCCCTGCTCTCTCTTTACCCTTCCCCTTTTCGCTGATTGGGGCCCCCCTTTCACGGACTCTTCCCTTGGGCTTTTTTACCAAAAAGATGACTTACTTCACAAATTCTGATACTTTTAGCCCTTTCTACTTCATCTTTGCTACCCCCTACCCCCTTTCTATCCCCCGCCCCCCTGTTTTCTGTAAATGCTGATTTATCCCCCCCCTTTTTGCCACCAATTCCCCTTTCTTCCTTCCCTTTCCCCCGAAACGCTGTATGCCCTTGTGGCCCTTTGCGCTTCTTTTTGATTATAATAATAATAAATTTTCTGTCAAAATTTTTGAGGAAAAAGGGGAAAAAAGATGGGAAACGGGGTTCTTTTTGCCTTTGGAAAAGACTTTTCAAAGTTTGCCGCCCGACTTTACCTTTTTTGATTCTATTTTTTGTTTTGTTTTTTGAGGAATTTTTAATCCTTTACCAAATTTTCCCGTTATTCCCTTTTGCACGCTTTTTTTGCGCTATTACACCATGGTCCCACTTGTCGAAAGGCTTTTTCAAAAACTGGGATATATAAATCGGAAATTTTTTGGGCTTCTAGTGCATCAGGCCTTTTCGTAGTGATCCAATTTGTTGAGGGCAGAAGGGGCGACTGCTCTGAACCCATGGTTTCCCGGGGGGTTTTGTAATTTTATGTGAACTAGATGGGTGGTGGAACTTGCTTCTTTTGGACTCTTTCAAATATTTTTAAAGATATGGGACGTTAGTGTATCGGTCTGTGTTCTTTTTTATTGCTTTTCTGCCTCTTTTGGGGGTGGGGCTATGTTGTTGTTTTTAGTAACTGTGGGACGACCCCATGTCCCTGTCCCCCTCCATAGGAAAGGGTTAAAAACTGTGTTTTGGGGTTCCTGCGTTCTTGATTAACAGTTCCACGAGTCCTTTGGGCCCCGGGGCAGGGGTGCAAGGGGATGTTAAATTTTTCGCCCGTTCTGAGTAATTGGTGTTAAAGGGTAATTTTCAGATTTGGTTTTAACCAAATTTTTGTGGTTTCAAGGAAATCATTTTTTTTCTTCGTATGGGCTGGGTTTGCGGCTTTCTAAAGTTATATTGGGATTGGAGCCCCAATCTTTTCCCCTTTCTGTCATCTGGGGTAGGGAACCCATCCTGTTTAAGTAGGGGGCCCCAAAATGGATGGGTTTTCAACTTTGATTTTGGGTAAGAAAAAAAAAAATAATTTTGGGGTTTTTTAGATTTCATTTTTTGGGTTTTAAATTTTCCCACGATTCTTTACTCTACAAGATTCCTTTACCTAAGTTCGATGTTTGCTATTTCTCTGACCAGTGAATCCCCTACGCATTTCAGATATATTGGCCTCTTTTAGCCGCTCTGTTATTCTTTTCTGTCGCCTGTAAAGGGAGTGCCTGTCCTTTCTATTTTACATCTACCATCCTTTTCTTAAAGGAGCATACATTGTGTGCCAAAGAGTTAATCTGTTCTAGGCATAAGTTGGGTCTGTGTTGCTTAGAATATCTTCCCAGCTTATATCACTTAGGACTTGATTTATTTGGTCCCACTTTATTTTCTTGTTATTGAAGTTGAATTTGGTGAAGGCTGCCTCGTGACTAATTCATTTTCTAGTGTCTTGGGCTCAACGCATACATGTCTGAACCTCGATTATCTTCTTATCTGAGTAATATTTTTTGATTGGTGACATTTCGTATCAGATCATATATTGTTAGTGAAGATGAGGTTAGTGTATTCTCAGTCGAGTAGGCTCTATTATTTGCTGGTTTAAGTTTAATTTTGTGCAGATATTTTAAAGCTCGTGTGAGAATTCTCGTGAGAGCTGACTCCTGGTGTTATTACTGCAACAACATTATTTGCTATATTCTCCATTTTAGGTGCCTCAAGTTGAAATCCCCAGGAGCAAGATGTTTGAGGCAGGAGCTGGCAGATTTCCAGAGTTCAATTTTTGACAGCTGCTCCTGGAATTGCTGAGACGTTGCATCTGGAGGCTTGTAAAACTACCAGAATGACTAGGTTTTGGTTCTCGATCTTTACTGCTAAAACTTCCACTACATCATTTGAGCATTAAGCAGTTCTGTGCAAACAAGTGACTGCGATATACAGGCCAAACCCCCCCTTCCTTTTTGCCAGTTCACCGTCACATCTGTATAGGTTGTAACTTTGGATGCATATTTCGTTGTCCAAGTTATCCTTCACATGGGTCTCTGTGAAAGCTGCAAATATTGCATTTGCCTCTGCAAGCAGTCCATGGATGAAAGGTATTTTGTTCATTGCTGGCTTTAGACCCTGTATATTTGCAAAGAATATCATCAGACTGGTGGTATTTGTAGTACTGGGGGGGGGAATTTTTTTCCGGCTCTAGTATCTGTTGGTTTGGAGTAGAGGCCTTCGACTGTGGTTCCACTCCAAAAATGACTGGATTTGGCGTACGATTTCCGCCATTTCCTGCCATTTTTTTTTTGCTTCCTGGCACTGAAAAACCTCTCCCTCTTGAGTGGCTGTGGCTACCCAGGTTTTCCCATGGCCTTGATGTTTTGTATCTTTTTGTCCAATTTAGATGGTGTGCCTTGCAATCTAAGTTAAAGCAGTTTTCTGTACTGAAGAGGACAAATTTCAGGGTAAAAAAACCTTCAAGGAAAAGAGTTTGCATTTTCCTGTTGTCATATGGGCAAGGCATTTTGTAGGGTGGTCATAGTTGCACGTCCCATCTGTTTTTTCAGATTTACCATGCCTACAGATCCCAAGTGCATAGTATGTGCACGGGTTTGTTTCCCTTTTTGCCTTGGGTTTCTGTGACTGTTTCCCTGTGGGTGCGTTTCCTGTTTTTCCCTTCCTCACTAGTACTAACAATGGAGCTTCACTAGTTTTTTGGTAATTTCCTCACTATTGTAATGGAGTCCTTTTTTTGCTATCCCCGTGGTTTCTACTCGTAATAGGGTTTTTATTTGTCCTTGACTCATTGTTTCCCCATACAGTCCGTCTTCGGGGGGGGGGGGGGTCATTTATTTTGCATTCCTTCATGCTACATGTACTTTTCCCAGGACAGCACCCCATCCTCCCTTTTACTGTTCCCGGCCCACACCTCCATCCTCACCTTCTGCTACCAGGCAGCATATTGCCCACATTTACTGACTCCCGGGGCCCCACCCTCCTGCCTTTACATTTTGATAATGGCCGCACCGGGGGTGATATATCCACCCTGACTTTTTATTTTACCATCTGTTATGAATGCTTAAAGGTTTTTTCGGGAAAGGGCTGCTTTGATGTTGCCTTTTAAATCCCAAAATGTGATTTTGTCACAAATTTATCTCATTTGGGCATACCAAAACATTTCCCCCTGACTTAATATGCTTGTAGATAGTTTTGGAATATTGCATAAGGGGGGGTACCCCAATTTTCACAAAAATGAAAATTTTCCCGCGGAAGTCTGTTGTTTGACTGCAGACTACAGACTTCATAATGTGATTTGAGGGTTTAATTTATGTAATTTTACAATTAACCTTTAAAATTTTCAACTAATAACCCCCAAAAGTGAAGATCGGAATTTGTATTTCTTTTTCTAACTTATTTGTTTTTTGGAAGCTTACTGGTGTGAATTCCTGTTTTATTTATATTTTTGAAAAGGGGCACCTAAAACCCGCCCCGTTTAGTCGTGTATTGCCCAACGAATCTTTTAAAACCCGGTCAAGGGTTCGGACCAGAAAGGGTTCGGAATCAGTCGGACCTGATCAATGGGTCCTTATTTAAAACATGTCGGTCGATGTTTTGGGCTAACACAAAAAGGAAACAGGGAAAGTTTTTAAAGAGTAATGTGATTGTAATGTGATTACAAAAGTATAATTTGCGTGTTGAAGCCCCGGTGATTATTGCAGCTCTAAGGGCATGCTAGCGGAGATAAAAAACTTAACTATGGGAGCACTTGAAGTTACTAAACCGTAACTGGAAGCAGGATGAGGAACCGATTATATACACCCGGAAAATCTTAGGGGATAGTACCAAAATTGCACACGAAAATCACTCGCTATGAAAGCAAAAAAATTGGCAGGGGGAGCAAATCCCCAATGAAAGAGGGGTCACTAGCACGCTAAAAGAACACAATAAGTGCAGGGGCCGGGCTGTTCAACTGCCTCCCGCTACATAAGGGGGTTACAATAGCCCCCGGTGTCATCAAGCAGACATGGCAAGACCTTTGTTGGGACCCGACCAGCCGGGCTGTGGCTCATGTTGGATTGTGTGCAGCCAGCAGTAAAAGCCTGGTTTATCAGGGGTGACAACCATGAGGCCTGGTCGACGGACCCTGGGGGGGTTGACCCCCGGAAATCTCTCCAGGTAAACTCCGGTGACCATTTCCTCCTTAGCAGTTAAAATTTTTCACACTCCTCCCAAACTCATCTATGGAAGCTTACCTCCAAATTTTCCTCCCGAAGAAGCAAAAATTTTTTAACATTTGAATCTGGGTTCTAAAAACATACAAAGCCTTGTACTTTTTTAAAAGCCCACGTAACTCCCAAAGAGCTTAGGCACCCCTGCTTTTCATCAGGGGAAATATAGATCTCCCGCCGATTTCTGATTTTTATGGAGTGATTTTCCCTGTGCAAGTTTGGGACCATCCCCTCAGGACCTTCCAAAATGTTTTATTATCACTATTTTCTCCCCGCATTCGAGGGAACACAGATCAAGGACCTTCAACTGCTTCCTGTAGTTTAGGTGCCTTATCGCACTTGTGTGTGCCGTGAAAGTCTTTGTAAAATTTCCCAGGTCTGCAATGTCACCACCCTTTTTGGGGGCCATTAGTGTACAGCAGTATTCCAGCTAGAGAGCACAAGCGTTTTGAAGAGAATCATTATGGGCTTGGCATCCCAAGTTTTGAAAGTTTTCATTATCCACTTATCATTTTCCTAGCAGATGAGGAAAACATTGTTGTGGTCTTTAAAGGCGAGATTCTGACATTATCACTCCCAGGTCCTTCACATTATTTTTCCGTTGTATTGTATCTTTAGAATTTGTGGTATACTCTGACACATTTTAATTTCTATATATTTCTATATATGAGTAGTTGAAATTTCTCCTCATTGAACTTCATATTGTTTAAGTGGCCCATTCGAAGATTTGGTTGGATGTCCGCTTGGAGTCTCGCAGTGTCTTCGATGCAGGTCACTGCAATGATGATTGGGTTTCTTCCACAAAGGAAGACACGGAACTATGGCTTACTCTTGTCTGTCAGAAATGAGGATGAGGAACGAGTACTGTGCCTTGTGGAACAAAGCATAACTCACGAAATCGTAATGACACGATTGCAAACAAACCATCCCCCGGCGGGTTTTGAACCTGCGGTCAGAGTTTACCTGCAGTTTACCTGGAGAGAGTTCCGGGGGTCAACGCCCCGCGGCCCGGTCTGTGACAGGCCTCCTGGTGGTCAGAGCCTGATCAACCAGGCTGTTGCTGCTGGCTGCACGCAACCAACGTACGAGCCACAGCCCGGCTGATCCGGAACTGACTTTAGGTGCTTGTCCAGTGCCAGCTTGAAGACTGCCAGGGTTTGTTGGTAATCCCCCTTATGTGTGCTGGGAGGCGTTGAACAGTCTCGGGCCCCTGACACTTATTGTATGGTCTCTTAACGTGTAGTGACACCCTGCTTTCATTGGGGGATGGTGCATCGTCTGCCAAGTCTTTTGCTTTCGTAGTGAGTGATTTTCGTGTGCAATTTTCGGCACTAGTCCCACTAGGATTTTCCAGGTGTTTATAATCATGTATCTCTCCCTCCTGCATTCCAGGGAATACAGGTTTAGGAACCTCAAGCGCTCCCAATAATTGGGGAGTTTTATCTCCGTTATGCGTGCCGTAAAAGTTCTCTGTACATTTTCTAGGTCGGCAATTTCACCTGCCTTGAAAGGGTTTGTGGTTAGTGTGCAGCAATATTCCAGCCAAAAATAGAACAAGTGACCTAAAGAGTGTCATCATGGGCTTGCCTCCTCCTAGTTTGAAGGTTCTCATTATCCTATCCTGTCATTTTTCTAGCAGAGCGATTAAATTCAATGTTATGGTCTTAAAGGGTGAGATCCCCCGACATGATCACTCCAGGTCTTTGACGTTGGTGTTTTCCGCTTATTTTGTGGCCAGAATTTGTTTTGTACTCTGATGAAGATTTAATTTTCCTCATGTTTACCATATCTGAGAAATTGAAATTTCTCATCGTTGAACTTCATATTGTTTTCTGCACCCAACTGAAAGTTTTGGTTGATGACTGCCTGGAGCTTTGCAGTGTCTGCAATGGAAGACACTGTCATGCAGATTCGGGTGTCATCTGCAAAGGAAGACACGGTGCTGTGGGTGACATCCTTGTCTATGTCTGATATGAGGATGAGGAACAAGATGGGAGCAAGTACGTGCCTTGTGGAACAGAGCTTTTCACCGTTTGCTGCCTCGGACTTTTACTCTGTTGGACGACTACTCTCTGTGTTCTGTTAGTGAGGAAATTATAGATCCATCGACCGACTTTTCCTGGTATTCCTTTAGCACGCATTTTGTGCGCTATTACGCCATGGTCACACTTGGTCGAAGGCTTTTGCAAAAATCTGTATATATTACATCTGCATTCTTTTGTCTTCTAGTGCATTTAGGACCTTGTCGTAGTGATCCAATAGTTGAGACAGACAGAAGCGACCTGTTCTAAACCCATGTTGCCCTGGGTTGTGGGAACTGATGGGTTTCTAGATGGGTGGTGATCTTGCTTCTTAGGACCCTTTCAAAGATTTTTATGATATGGGATGTTAGTGCTATTGGTCTGTAGTTTTTTGCTGTTGCTTTACTGCCCCTTTGGGGGGAGTGGGGGTATGTCTGTTGTTTTTTGTAACTGTGGGACGACCCCCCTGTCCATGCTCCTCTCCATAGGATGAAAAAGGCTCGTGATAGGGCTTCTTGCAGTTCTTGATGAACACAGAGTTCCATGAGTCTGGCCCTGGGGGCAGAGTGCATGGGCATGTCATTTATCGCCTGTTCGAAGTCATTTGGCGTCAGGGTAACATCGGTTGGCTTGGGGTTTTAAACAAATTTTGTGGCTCTCTCATAAAAAAAATTTATTTTTTATCTTCGACTCTCAGTCTGGTTAGCGGCTTGCTAAAAAATGAGTCATATTGGGACTTGAGTAGCTCACTCTTTCCTTGCTGTCATCCGTGTAGGACCCATCTTGTTTAAGTAGGGGCCCAATACTGGACGTTGTTCTCGATTTTGATTTGGCATAGGAGAAGAAATACTTTGGGTTTCTTTCGATTTCATTTATGGCTTTTAGTTCTTCCGCGATTCCTGACTCCTAAAGGATTCTTTTAGCTTAAATTCGATGCTTGCTAAATTTTTCTGACCAGTGTCTCCCTACGCATTTCAGTATATTTACCTCTTCTAGCCGCTCTGTTATTTCCCTTTTTCCGTCGCCTGTAAAGGGAGCGCCTGTCTCTTTCTGTTTTAATCTACTCTCCTTTTTCTTAGAGGGAATAAGCTTGTGCATACTCGGTGCCACCGAGTTATTTTGTTCTAAGGCATAATTTGGGGGGTTTGTGTTGTTTGTATTTTCCAGTTTATCGTTTGGAATTGGGGTTTATTTGGTCCCACTTTATGTTTTTGTTTTTGAAGTTAAATTTTGGTGAATGCTCCCTCGTGATATTCTTTATGTGGTTGGGGCTCCGGGCATACATGATTTTGAACCTCAATTTGTTGTGTTTGAGTATATTTTTTTTGATAGGGTTTGAATTCTTACGATCATCTTGTTATGAAGATGAGGTCTAGTTATTCCCCAGTCTAGTAGGCTCTATTATTTGCTGGTTTAAATTGAATTTTGTGCACAGATTTAAAAGCTCGCGTGAGTGTGGTTTTCATCAGAGCTGCCTCCTGGTGTTATTACTGCAACAATATTATTTGCTATATTCCTCCTTTTTTAGGTGCCTTAAGTTGAAATCCCCCAGGAGCAAGATGTTGGGTGCAGGAGCTGGAAGGTTTTCCAGACAGTGGTCAATTTTTAACAGTGTTCCTGGAATTGCTGGGATGTTGCATCCGGAGGCTTGTAGACTCCCACAATGACTAGGTTTTGGTTCTCGACCTTTCTGCTGAAACTTCCACTACATCTTTTGAGGCATTAAGCAGTTCTGTGCAAACAAGTGACTCTGCAATGTACAGGCCAACCCCCCCCCTTTTTCCCTGTTCACTCTGTCACATCTATATTAGGGTTGTAACCTGGGATCCATATTTCGTTGTCCAAGTGATCCTTTATGTGGGTCTCAGTGAAAGCCGCGAACATTGCCTTTGCCTCTGCAAGCAGTCCCGGATGAAAGGTATTTTGTTGTTTGTTGCTGGCTTTAGACCCTGTATTTTGCAAAGAAGATGTTTCGGATGGTGGTATTGTTGGTACTGGGGGGGGGATTTTTTTCCGGCATTTAGTATCTGTATCTGTTGGTTTGGAGTGGAGGCCATCGACTGTGGTTCACTCCAGGAATGACTGGATTTGGTGTACGATTTTGCCATTTCCTGCCCGTTTTTTTCCTTCCTGGCACTAAAAAACCTCTCCCTCTTGAGTGGCTGTGGCTACCCAGGTTTTCCCATGGCCTGGATGTTTTGTATCTTTTTGTCCCCTTTAGATGGTATGCCTGCAATTTAAGTTATAGCACAGTTTTCCTGTACTGAAGAGGTACACAGTTCAGGGTGAAAAAGCTTACAGGAAGGGTGTTTGCATTTTCCTGTTGTCATATGGGCATGGCATTTTCTAGGGTGGTCACAGTTGCACGTCCCATCTGTTTTTCCAGATTTCCCATGCCAGCAGATACCGAGTGCATAGTATGTGCACAGGCTTGGTTTCCGTTTGCCTTGGGTTTCTGTGACTGTATTCCCTGTTGGTGCATGTTTCCCTGTCTTACTTCTATCCTCCCTAGCACCAACAATGGAGCTCCCACCAGTTGTTTTTGGTAATATATCCTCACTATTGCTAGTGGAGTCCTCTTGTTTGCTATTTCCTGCGGTATTTCTAGTTTGCAATATTGGTTTTATCTTATGTCATTACGATTTCGTGAGTCATGTTGACAGCAGAGAGGGGACTTGAGCTAGAGTCTCAAAACTCCAGACCGTCGCGTTAGCCACTAGACCAGCTAGCCACAACAAGATTCGTCCAACTAGGTATATTTCTACACCATAGGAAGGTTAGCACAGGCACCACTGTGACCACAAATGCAAGTTTTTACAGACGAATCTCCAGCTAGCGTTGGCCGTGACGAACTCTAGCTCAAGTCCCTCTCTGCCGTCAACATGACTCACGAAATCGTAATGACACGATTGCAAACAAACCATACCCCGGCCGGGATTGAACCCGCGGTCAGAGAGTCTCAAAACTCCAGACCGTCGCGTTAGCCACTAGACCAGCTAGCCACAATAAGATTCGTCCAACTAGGTATATTTCTACCATACCCCGGCCGGGTTATGGTTTGTTTGCAATCGTGTCATTACGATTTCGAGAGTCATGTTGACGGCAGTGAGGGGACTTGAGCTAGAGTTCGTCACGGCCACGCTAGCTGGAGATTCGTCTGTAAAAACTTGCATTTGTGGTCACAGTGGTGCCTGTGCTAACCTTCCTATGGTGTAGAAATATACCTAGTTGGATGAATCTTATTGTGGCTAGCTGGTCTAGTGGCTAACGCTACGGTCTGGAGTTTTGACTCTGACCGCGGGTTCAATCTCGGCCAGGGTATGGTTTGTTTACAAAGCATAATTTGCAATACCTCCCCTCTCACGACCGATGGTCGCACCAGGAATTTTAATTATGAGAAAGTAACGTCCATGGAACTTGTGGAGGAGTGGCCAACAGCTGCATAATCTACAACTTGAAGTATCATAGTTCAACACTCCTTCACAAGGTCCGTTGGGAGAGCCTAATACTTCCATACATTCATAGACGGGATTCTCCAAGCCTGGAAATTAATGTAATAATCCTGGATAAAATTTTTAGGTTCAGTCAAGAAGGAAATATTAACAAAGTATGCATGACCTTATGTGATTCACTACCAAGCAATTTCCATAGCAAGTGCAAGTTAATTATCTATTAAGTAACCAAATTTATGCAAAATTTCGGCCACAGATGAGAAAACAATGGATTACAATGCTGAAATTCTGTACGTCAAATTAAAACATGGTACTTTAGCCAGATAGAAAATCTTTAGCTATTGAAGTATAATACAGTGGAACCTTAACATATGAGTTTAATCCGTTCTGTGACCTAGCTCGTAACTCAATTTACTCGTATATCAAATTAATATTCCTCATTTAAATTAACTGAAAAGCCATTAATCCTTTCCTGCACTCTGGAGACAAGAAAAAAATACTTGAATATGACACTATTATCAACTGTATGGCTTATTTATCTAGCACAATTCATTCAATATATAATAAACAATATAATTAACACAGTTCACAGCTGACCTAGAGACTGTTGACTGGCCTACAGAATTCTCCAAGGCCAATGGTATTGATGACTGGACAGACATTTTTCTTAACAAATTACTTAGACTATACAACAAACATTGTCCTATAAAAACGAAACAGATCACAAACAACCGGCTTGGTTGCCCATGGCTAACCAGCACCATTCTGAAATCCATTGACAAGAAACACCAATATGAAAAGCAATATAGACAGGGCTTAATGCACAAAGATATTCTTAAACACTATTCATCAGTTCTCACCAAAGTAATAAAGAAAGCCAAACAACTATACTACTCCAGTAGATTCACAGACACAAGAGGAGATATAAAAAAGACCTGGAAAACACACACTCAGATTCTATGGACCCACAAACTGAAAAAAACAAGAATATTGTCCTAACTCCCCTCAAGGAAGGTTCCTTGATGTTGGTGAGGGGCTCTTGATTTAGGGAATTGGATCTGTGCTCCAGTTCCCCGAATTAAGGCTGAATGCCTTCCACATCCCCCCCCAGGCGCTGTATAATCCTCTGGGTTTAGCGCTTCCCCCCTTGATTATAATAATAATTGTCCTAACTAAACCTAATGAAACACCACTACATCCCACTAACACAGCTAACAAGATAAACGACTTCTCAACCACAGGATCTAATCTCGCCAATAAAATCCCACATACCAATGCCCATGCTGGGGACTACCTAGATGGGAATTTCCCAAATTCCTTCTATCTTGCACCAACTGAGCCCACGGAAGTCACTGAGATTATAAAGTCACTTAAAAATAACTCGATGAATCTGTCTCATGTCCCACCATTACTGTACAAGCGAGCGGCCCATGTCCTTTTGCATGCTATTTCATTACTTTTTAACAATTCACTAGAAACTAGCACCTTCCCGAAACTACTCAAGATGGCAAGGGTTACACCAATACATAACTATATAAACAACTATAGGCCAATATCAAACTTACCATTGCTATCCAAAATCTTTGAGAAACTCGTGCACAGGAGACTATATTCATTTATAACGGCACAAAACATACTCAGCCCCTGCCAATTTGGATTCAGGAAAAATAAAAGCACTAATTATGCAATCATAAAAATGCTAGATCTGCTTTACACAGCATTGGAAAATAAGGAATATCCACTAGGAATTTTCATTGGCCTAAGAAAAGCTTTTGACACAGTAGACCACGGCATCCTACTCCACAAACTTGACCATTACGGTATAAGAGGCCATGCACTTGCTTATTTCAAATCTTACCTTACTAATAGGTATCAGTATGTCACCATTAAAGACACAGCATCAACAACACGGCCACTTGATACTGGAGTTCCGCAGGGAAGTGTCCTTTGTCCTCTGCTCTTCCTCATGTACATCAATGATCTTCCAAACATATCCCAACTCCTGAAACCCATTCTCTTTGCTGACGACACGACTTATGTCATCTCTCACCCTAATCTTGCCACCCTCAACACCATTGTTAACGAGGAGCTGATCAAAATATCGACTTGGATGACAGCCAATAAACTTACGCTTAATACTGACAAAACCTATTATATTATGTTTGGTAGCAGAGCAGGAGATGCACAAATTAACATTAAGATCGACAACACTCTAATTACCAGACATGATGAGGGGAAATTCCTAGGCCTATACCTTGACAACAACCTGAATTTCAGCACCCATATCCAACACATAACCAAAAAAGTATCCAAAACGGTTGGGATCCTCTCCAAGATACGATACTACATGCCGCAAAATGCCCTTCTCACACTATACCACTCACTTATTTATCCATACCTCACCTATTCTATTTGTGCTTGGGGATCAACTGCAGCAACACGCCTAAAGCCAATAATAACCCAAGAAAAAGATGCAGTAATAATAATCACTAAATCCCATCCCTGGCAACACCCCTCCCCCCCACTTTTCATAGATCTAAACTTACTCCCAGTTCAGTACATCCACACTTACTACTGTGCAATCTACATCTACAGGACCTTAAACTCCAATATCAACCATAACCTAAAATGTTTTCTTGATAGTTGTGACAGAACCCACAGGAATGACACCAGACACAAACATCTCTACGACATTCCACGTGTCCGACTAAACGTTTACAAAAATTCAATGTATGTAAAAGGCCCTAAAATCTGGAACACCCTACCTGAGAATTCTAGAACTGCAGACACATTCATCACCTTCAAAACTACCATTAGAAAACATCATATCTCCCTGATACACCCCGTCAGCTAAGTACATGAATACCACCTGGTGGTTCTCACTTACACTCGCTCACCCATTTGATCATAAACTGAAATATTAATCTCAATCTTAAAATAATAAATCCTGTGATACTCCAATACTGAGACTATGTACTGTGCCAAAACAAAAGCATTCACATTGCTAAGCTCACAAACTAGTATTTAGTCACTTAGCCATAATACCAACTTACCTCATAATTTGTAATATTTTAAAATTAAGAATTAAACTAAGTCTGCCCGAAATGCCTAGCCATGTTAGGTGTTCTAGTGGTACACTCCGTAATCATTATTTTACTACATGTAAACCACACAATAACCAAATTCTGTAAACTCAGCACTGTAATCCTTATAGAGAATAAACTTTGAATTGAATTGAATTGAATTGAATATATACTCTAGAATGAATAAAACAGACCATAATGTGGTATCAGAGGCAGCGGCAGAAGCTTCCGCCTTTCCTGTCCCACTTTGACTATAGTGTCTTTCCATGCTCTTAAAGTAAGAGAAAATTGAGTATTTTTCAGGATAACCTGCAGTAGATAACTAGTTTTCTAAGGAAAACATTGAAAGTGTATTTATAGATAAGAAATATTGTATAAAAACTGTTTATATAAAGTGTGTATTTACTTACACACTTGGTATGGAAATTAAATCACCTGCATGAACTTCGTAATTACATTCATTCAAGTAATCACATTGGGAGGTGACAACCATATATTGTTTACAGTAGTTACCCCATGTAGACGTGAGAAAACTTAAGCCACCCCCAGTCGCTGCAAGCAGCCCCTTCGATATCCCACACCTTAAACAAATCTGTCCTAGACCTGTACTATAACTTAGAAGTGGCTATCGTTCACAAGTGCGGCACTACTAATTAGTTGTGGACTGTATGGGTTACCTAGAGTACCTGAAGAGAGTTCCGTGGGTCAGTGCCCCCACGGCCCGATCTGTGACCAAGCCTCATGGTGGATACAGATACTAATGCCGGAAAAAAAATCCCCCCCCAGTAACAACAATACCACCAGTCCGATAACATTCTTCTTTACAAATATACAGGGTCTAAAGCCAGCGACAAACAACAAAATACCTTTCATCCGTGGACTGCTTGCAGAGGCAAAGGCAATGTTCGCGGCTTTCACTGAGACCCACATAAAGGATCACTTGGACAACGAAATATGGATCCCAGGTTACAACCTATACAGATGTGAAAGAGTGAACAGGCAAAAGGGGAGGGTTGGCCTGTACATTGCAGAGTCACTTGTTTGCACAGAACTGCTTAATGCCTCAAATGATGTAGTGGAAGTTTTAGCAGTAAAGGTCGAGAACCAAAACCTAGTCATTGTGGTAGTCTACAAGCCTCCGGATGCAACATCCCAGCAATTCCAGGAACAGCTGTTAAAAATTGACCACTGTCTGGAAAATCTTCCAGCTCCTGCACCCAACATCTTGCTCCTGGGGGATTTCAACTTAAGGCACCTAAAATGGAGGAATATAGCAAATAATATTGTTGCAGTAATAACACCAGGAGGCAGCTCTGATGAAAACTCACACTCACACAAGCTTTTAAATCTCTGCACAAAATTCAATCTAAACCAGCAAATAATAGAGCCTACTAGACTGGAGAATACACTAGACCTCATCTTCACTAACAATGATGATCTGATAAGAAATGTCACCATATCAAAAACAATATACTCAGATCACAACATAATCGAGGTTCAGACATGTATGCGTGGAGCCCCAGACCGACAAAATGAGATTAGTCACGAGGGAGCATTCACCAAATTCAACTTCAATAACAAAAACATAAAGTGGGACCAAGTAAACCAATTCCTAACCGATATAAGCTGGGAAGATATACTAAGCAACACAGACCCCAACTTATGCCTAGAACAGATTAACTCGGTGGCACTCGATGTTTGCACAAGGCTTATCCCTCTAAGAAAAAGGATTAGTAGATGTAAAATAGAAAGAGACAGGCGCTCCCTTTACAGGCATTCTAATTTTATGCTTAATATTACCTACTTTGTCTCTCTCTCTCTCTCTCTCTCTCTTTTCATCTTTGTAATTTGTGATAAGGTGTAAGACCTCGCCTGTACCATCCATTATATCATTATATGTACCATATTATTAACACACATACAAGAGGTCTCTGAGTGTGTTTTTGGTGGGGTGTGTGTCGTATTGAGTGGTGGTGGTCTGGGTTGAGTATGGTTGGAGGTGTTCATTGATCTTGAGCATTGTGTCTTGTGATCTATTTTGGGACTTTGACTTTGTATGTGAATATTTGCTCTATGCATAAGAATTTTTTTAACTATAAGGAAAGATAAGCGAGGAATTCTTGTGTTGTGAGTCTTACACAAGATGATCACACTGGCAAACATGGCAACTGTTCATAGAGGAAACTATTCTGGCAGGTGATGAGAAATGAAGATAGCTTCCAGACCTTAAAAAGTAAACAAAAGAGAAAAAGTGAGAAAGGGCTAGAGCGTAGACCGTAGTCAGACTCACTTGACTGTACACAATGTGATACTAAACGTCCTTGGTGCACAGAGGCTGCAAGAAGTCTTTCTTCAAAAGGAAGAATGTGTTAAGCTGAACTTCATGGACAAACACCCCGCTGTGCTTAAGTGTGCATGGCTAATGGAAGCTGTAACAAACATCCTAATTCAAGGACCAATTTAGGAAAACACACACAACTTTGTGTTTGTGGAACAGAATAAAAGAGCTGATTAATGATCTACTTAGTTACAACTTATGGGATATTAAGCTTCTCCGACCGCCATCAGGACACTCACCCTTTAAAATATGGGTCAGTATCTTAATCTTTGGATACCCTCTCTGCATGGATCCACTTCCCATCTGACTCTAACCCCCGCGGCATGATCGAGATGATCTGCAAGTTTTGTAGAGACAGGGCAGAGGGGGGTTTTGAGTTTTGAATTTGGTGCGGAATGGGGGGGTGCGCGCGCAAGGGGAGAAAAGAAAAAGCGCTTGGAGAGTCCCCGGCTGCGGACCCCTGGTCGGGGGCTAGGGGAAGTTTATGAGTTGCGCGGTAAGTTAAAATAGTTTTAGGTGTGCGGGGTAAATTCTGGAAACTGATAGTGGGAAATGGGGGATTGGGTCGTAGGGGGTTGTAGTATGGAGGTGAGTTTCGGGCGGGCGTTCTGGTTGGGTGGAGGGGTCGGCTTACTGTCTAGTGTCGTTGGATATGTGAGCGAAATATAATAAGTTCATGTGTTGTGGGGTTGGCGCTTGGCTTCAATCGTGCTGTTTGTCTGGGGGGCCGGTGTTCAAGCTTGCCACATCTTGGACGGCAGTCAGAACCCTAAATTAAGGAGTTGGGTTTAAGGTGTTATGGAAGGGTCTGGTGTTTACAGGAGGATGGGGGCAAATCCACCAGTTCTTCCACTGCCAGTTCTCGAGACGGAACTCTGCAACCCGTCCTCCCAGTGGCAAGAACCCCACCTCACTGCTAAGGATTTGGTGATTCCAGAATATGCCTTCACACTCACCAGATGTGGAACCACCCCGGGGGAGCTAGCCATCCCTGCCATCCAGACACATATGGAACTATGAGGGTCTGCCACTACAGATACCTATGGCTTACACCCCTGAATTGGGGATGGTTGTCATTTCTCCCAATACACACAACTAAACAGTCAGAAGGACCACCAACAACAGGTAACCTCCTTGGAAATTGGAGACTGAGTCAGATGCACAGGACCTACCTGCAATGAATGATTGAAACAGAGCACACTAATGTAACCATGGTACCTGTTAAGGTGATAGGTGGTTAAAGAAGCACTAACCCAGAAGTGCATCCTCCGGAGAGCATTGGATTTCGCCTGACCTTCCTTATATTATAACAATTTCCAGAAAAAATGAGCATCTTGAACAGATCCTGACAAGTTTATTAAATATATGTAATCAGGATGATGATCTTGAGCATGGTGATGATGTCAAAAGTGTGCAGCAATCTCCGTTCAGCTTCCAGCAATTGTGAGAAGAAGCCATAAACTCTTGCCTTCATGATTGCCTGAGCACTGGCTGCCAAAATGCCCGAAAAATGCTTAAAATAAAGGTCGTGAGATAAAGACGTACAAACTTTGCATTGCTCTTAAGTATCTGCCACCTTGTAGTCAAAGCATAATAGTTTTACATCTTATGGGCCCAAGAGATGTAATAACTCACTACAATGGATACTTTACAAATCTTTTCATGGAACATTGCTTCCATCAGGAAGCGCTTGCGCTGTCTTACATCATATAGTGCAGCAAAGAATATTGATGTCATCGGTTTGCAGGAATGTAGATGAAAGATGGGCACCTCAACAAATTGCCTGGATATGCAGCTTATAACCTAAGGTCAACCATACTGTTGTGTGATGTTTATGTCAGGAAAGAGCTTGCCAACCATTCATCCTTTCCTTGCAGAGTCGACGTTAACATGGGCCAGTATCATGGTTGTCAAAGTATTGAAGCGATTTTTTCATAAAACATTTTTAATCTCTAATGACCAGCGAACAAGGCTTCGACCTGATGCTTTACCAGTCGCATCAATAGTGAAAACCTACCATCATTCTTGGAGGATTTTAATGCCAGACATAAGAATATTGGTGGGTCTATACCAATACACCAATGGAAACTAAAATAGTTGAGATTGCTAAATGAGGCATTGATAATGTTTGAATTGTGGGCACTACTGAGCTACTCACATATATGGTGGCCATACTAGATCTGTTGTCTTGGATTTAATATTCAGTATACGATGCATGACTCTGTCATAGGTTGATGATCTTCTTTCTGATCACTTCCCAAGACTAACAACTGTCAATCTTGATCACATCTCCAGGCAATCAAGGAGCTAAATACAAAGGAGGAAAACTTATCTCAATACCGAAAAAAACTGAAGAGAAGAGACAACTTTATTAACACACTTGGATCTTAGGTAGTTTAAGAATTACGAGCCCAATATGGCACCACCAAAAAATTCTTAATGTCCCGCACCTTTTAATTACCCCACGATTGAGAGTGTTCTCACCAGATCTAGTGGCAGAATAGGAAACAAAGTCCCTCCACTATAAATACAATAAAAACCAATGAAATCTATAATGATCCACAGCTACGCATCTAACACATGCAGCTAGGAGGATTGGTAAAGCATACCGTTGAATGTAGAACCCCAGACCTGCTCAGAGCGTTCCAAGCTGCACTAACAATTGCAAGGAATAGAAGGGAATAACTTAGGCAACAGGAATGGGAAACAGTTTGTTAGTGGATTAAATAGGTCACCCCTTTGAGTTTGGTTGGATGCAAAACGGTATAAAATAAAATAACCGGAAAAAGACTGCAATGTTGCTGCATTCCTTTCCTCTTGAAAGCAAATGACCTCATAAATGATTGGTCCAAAACATCCAGGCATGAAAGCCTTCCATCTCATATTATGAAAAAAATTAGAGAGAGTTTACTTGCTGAGAAATCGTTGAAAACTGATTAATTTTAGGCAGGCCAAAAAATATGATGAGAGTGATTGCCTCCTTACCGAGTATGAATTAGATAATGCATTAACCAAAGGTCGATCAACTGCTCCTGGAGAGGATGGGTTATAACCTATATGATAATCTCAGAACTCTAAGGAGTGATGATAACCCTTTGTTGGCACTGTATAATCTCAGTTACATTGAGGGCGTTCTTCCTACTCCTGGACCAATAGTCTATTGTGCCTAATCCCTAAGCCCAACAGCCTGATACATTCAGCGATCTCTTAACTAGTTGTCTTTGTACAAACTTTGAAAGAATGATGCTTAACAGACTGTACTACAGAATCAAGGGGACATCAACTTTCCCCCTACCTCTTATGGGTTCATGAAGGTAAGAGTGTGCAGAACAGTATTCCACCTTTCTCACTGCACACCACCTCTACTAGTTTACCACTTTTTCTTGATCTAAAATCTGCATTTGATATTTGCGAACAGACCGACGTTATACTACTGAACTAAGCCAGAATGAAATATTGGAGGTAGCTTACCTCTGCTGGACAATAGGATTACCTTGTCAAATAGAGTATCCTCTGTCCTTCTACCAGGTTCAGAAAGTGATTCTAAAGAAATGTCTTTAGGTCACCGCAGGGAGGAGTTCTTAGTCCATGGCTATTTAATATTTCTGATTATCACGAAAAATCACTCACTACCGAAAGCAAAAGACTTGGCAGGACGATGCTCCATCCCCCAATGAAAAGCAGGGGTGTCACTAGCACGTTTAAGAGGGGACCATACAACTAGTGTCAGGGGCCCGAGGACTGTTCAACTGCCTCCCAGCACACATAAGGGGGATTACCAACAGACCCCTGGCAGTCTTCAAGCTGGCACTGGACAAGCACCTAAAGTCAGTTCCAGATCAGCCGGGCTGTGGCGTTCGTTGGTTTGCGTGCAAGCCAAAGCAGCAACAGCTGGTTGATCAGGCTCTGATCCACCAGGAGGCCTGAGTCAGACAGACTGGGCCGCGGGGGCGTTGACCCCCGGAACTCTCTCCAGGTAAACTCCAGGTAATGCTCTCCTAAATGCTCTACCTGCCTCACCTAAACATATAGCTATAAGCTATGCTGATGATATCATGAACCATAAAAGGGTTAAGAAGATGAATACATTCTTAATGAAGTTCAAGCAATTTGTAATCAGACTAGGCCTCATAATATCTTCCGCCTAAAACTAAGGATATTAACAAGCAAACGACATCCCCCACCCATCTATTTGCAGGGTGAAATCATTAGCTACGTTAAAACTTACAGATATCTTGGTGTAGATGTACCCTTTAACAAATCCACTATACCACAACTAAACAACGTAAATTGTAAAGCTAGGCTAAAATGCTCCTCAAAGCTGTTGCTGGCTACATTCCCCAAATATGGTGCAAATGTGAGTAATGGGTGAGTATGATGTAACATAGGCCTATGTTTAAGTCCTTAATTGATCTATGCTGCTCCCATGTTGATATTAGCGAGAGAAGTGCTCTTCGACCCTTGGAGTTAATGCAAATGAAGCTCTAGGATTATTCTGGCTGTCCCAGATCTCAAAAGTTCTTAACATGAGGAGGAGCTTTGGTATTTCTAGTATCAGTGATAGGATTGTTGAAATTAACATGTACTCGGCATTAGAATGTTGAGAAACGAAACAGGAACTGTCACAGTGAATCTTACCAAAGTGTCTAGAGGTAATTCACAAGATCTAAATGGATTGTTGAAAAAACGTGCAATTGCATAGTTTATTAACCTGCATGAACTGTATCACCGTAGGCAACAGAGCATCTTCACCCCTCCATGGAAGATGTGTTCATTTAATATCACATCCTACAAGTCCCTCTCAAGGTAGGCTCATTGCTAGTAATCCCTTCCTCTAATCTCTTGTTAGAGCAACTGCTGAAGATGTAAGAAATTATCTCACCTAGACTGGTAGTAAACAAGTATAGATCACAAGTTATATACACTGATGGATCTAAACACGAGTCTTCTGGCAGGGCTGCATCTGCTCTTGTTGCACCTCCTAGTTAAGAACGATAATAATTTGTTGAAGTTAGGCATAAGACTTAAAAACTGGGACCCACCCCGGGCGTCTTTACACTGGCAATACTGAATTGTTTGCAATCCTAATGGCGCTAAAGCTAACCTATGACCACTGAGCTTGACTCTATTCATCATTACTGATTTCTATGTCATCATTGAAGGCTCTTGGCTCATATAATGACTCCAACAAACATGCCTCATTGGGGAAGCCAGGTACAGATATACTCAAAATAGGGGACAAAGGAATTAAAGGTACAATTGCTTGGATTCATACACATTGGATTACTCTTCATCGATAAAAGTTGATATGTTAGCCCAAGAAGAGTATCGAGAAGGAGAATGTAGAATATACCTTGGTTTTTAACTGTTGTCTAGCTTTAGGAATAATATTAGGAGAGAAGTAAATAATGAAAATGATTGTCTATTAGATGCAGTTAGAAGCCTGAGTAGATCTATAAACCCACTATGATAACATGACGTAGATAAGTATGTTTATGGAGCAACTTGGCAATTGTGAACAGACTGATGATGTTGTAGTGGCCAGGCTTAGGCTTTTGGTTACAAGTACTTCTGGCAGTTTGGAGACACCACAAGGATGATGATCAAACGAATGTAAATTATGTGATCAGGCATATGGGTCACTCTCTTGAACTCTATGAGCTTATGTCCACTTATTGAGGGAATACAGGAGACAGGACAGTATAATAACCTATGTGACATGTCAAGATATCTTATTAATGAAAATAAGATACCAGATATACTAAGCAAATTTCCTAAATTTGCTTGTAACAGATAAGGGAACTATAGATATGTAGACATAAATCCATATGTATTCCTGTTAACCATTTGGGGCCTAGTTCCTAGGCCTTTTGTGTATCCATATGCTCTCGCCTACCGTCCACAGGATGGATATGGTGTGCACAATAAACTAGCCACTTTGGTGGCAAAATCTAAAAATCTAAATCTTTACAGGCGACGGAAAAGAATAACAGAGCGGCTAAAAGAGGTCAATATATCTGAAATGCGTAGGGAGACACTGGTCAGAAGACAATAGCAAGCATCGAACTTAAGCTAAAAGAATTCCTTTAGGAGTCAGGAATCGCGGGAAAGGGGGAAGAAACTAAACAAGCCATAAATGAAATCGAAAGAAACCCAAAGTATTTCTTCTCCTATGCCAAATCAAAATCGAGAACAACGTCCAGTATTGGGCCCCTACTTAAACAAGATGGGTCCTACACAGATGCAGCAAGAAAATGGTGAAGCTATCAGTCCAGTATGACTCTGTTTTTACAAGCCGCTAACCAGGGGACTGAGAGTCGAGATAAAAATGAATTTTTTATGAGAGACCCACAAAATTTGTTTAAACACAAGCATCCATGTTTCCTGACGCAAAATGCTTCGAACAGGCGAAAAATGACTGCCCTGCACTCTCCCCGGGGCCCAGACTCATGGAATTGTTTTCACAAGAACTCAAAAGCCCCTATCACGACCCTTTTCCATCCTATGGAGGGGGAGGACGGGGGTGCCCCACATTTACTAAAAAAACAGACATACCCCCCACTCCAAAAAAGGGGCAGAAAAGCAACAGCAAGAATACGACCAATAGCATAACGTCCCCTATCATAAAATCTTTGAAAGGGTCCAAAAGCAAGATACCACCCCTCTGAAACCCCTAGTTACACAACCCGGCAACATCGGTTTAGAACAGGTCGCTCCTTTTGTCTCAACTTTGGATCATTTCGACAAGGCCCTAAATGCACTAGAAGACAAAAAGAATGCAGATGAAATATATACAGACTTTGCAAAAGCCTTCGACAAGTGTGACCATTGGCGAAATAGCGCAAAAAATGTGTGCTAAAAGAAAAACAGGAAAAGTCGGTCGATGGATCTATAATTTCCTCACTAACAGAACACAGAGAGTAGTCGTAAAACAGAGTAAAGTCCGAGGCAGCTACGGTGAAAAGCTCTGTTCCACAAGGCACAGTACTCGCTCCCATCTTGTTCCTCTCCTCATATCCGACATAGAAAAGGATGTCAGCCACAGCACCGTGTCTTCCTTTGCAGATGACACCCCGAATTTGCATGACAGTGTCTTCCATTGCAGACACTGCAAGGGCTCCAGGCGGACATCAACCAAATCTTTCAGTGGGCTGGCAGAAAACAATATGAAGTTCAACGATGAGAAATTTCAATTACTCAGATATGGTAAACATGAGGAAATTAAATCTTCATTCAGAGTACAAAACAAATTCGGGGCCACAAAATAGAGCGAAACACCAACGTCAAAGCCCTGGGAGTGATCATGTCGGAGGATCTCCCCTTCAAGGACCATATCATTGTATCAATTGCATCTGCTAAAAAAATTTGCCCAGGATGGATAATGAGAACCTTTAAAACTAGGGAGCCAAACCCTGATGACACTCTTCAGGTCAATTTGTTCTATCTAGGCTGGAATATTGTGCACACTAACAGCACCTTTAAAGGGCCCAGGTGAAATTGCGAACCTAGAAAATGTACAGAGAACTTTCACGGCGCGCATAACGGAGATAAAACACCTCAATTACTGGGAGCGCTTGAGGTTCCTAACCTGTATTCCCGGGAAAACGCAGGAGGGGAAAATACATGATTAATATACACCTGGAAAATCCTAGAGGGGTTAGTACCGAACTTGCACACGAAAATCACTCACTACGAAAGCAAAAGACTTGGCAGACGATGCACCATCCCCCCAATGAAAAGCAGGGGTGTCACTAGCACGTTAAGAGACCATACAATAAATGTCAGGGGCCCGAGACTGTTCAACTGCCTCCCAGCACACATAAGGGGGACTACCAACAGACCCCTGGCAGTCTTCAAGCTGGCACTGGACAAGCACCTAAAGTCAGTTCCTGATCAGCCGGGCTGTGGCTCGTACGTTGGTTTGCGTGCAGCCAGCAGCAACAGCCTGGTTGATCAGGTGCTGATCCACCAGGAGGCCTGGTCACAGACCGGGCCGCGGGGGCGTTGACCCCCGGAACTCTCTCCAGGTAAACTCCAGGATCATGGTCTAATCAACCAGGCTGTTACTGCTGGCTGCATGCAATCCAATATACGAGCCACAGCCCGCCTGGTCAGGTACCGACTTTAGGTGTCTGTCCAGTGCCTGCTTGAAGACAGTCAGGGGTCAATTGGTAATCCCGCCTATGTATGCTGGGAGGCAATTGAACGGTCTCGAGCCCCTCACACTTATTGTGTTGTCTCTTAGCGTGCTAGTGACACCCTGTGTTTCATTGGGGAGATGTTGCATCGTCTGCCAAGTCTTTTGCATTCGGAGAGAGTGATTTTCGCGTGCAAGTTTGGTACTAGTCCCTCTCGGATTTTCCAGGTGTATATAATCATGTATCTCTTCTGCCTGCGTTTCAGGGAGTACAGGTTTAGGAACTTCAAGCACTCCCAGTAATTGAGGTGTTTTATCTTCGTTATGCACGCCGTGAAGGTTCTCTGTACGTTTTCTAGGTCAGCAATTTCGCCTGCCTTGAAATGTGGTGTTAGTGTGCAGCAATATTCCAGTCTAGATAGAATAAGCGACCTGAAGAGTGTCATCATGGGCTTGGCATCTCTAGTTCTGAAGATTCTCATTATCCATCCTGTCATTTTTCTAGCAGATGCGATTGATACAATGTTATGGTCCTTGAAGGTGAGATCATCTGACATGATCACTCCTCGATCTTTGACGTTAGTTTTTCGCTCTATTGTGTTGCTGGAATTGGTTTTATACTCTTATGAAGTTTTAATTTCCTCATGTTTACCATATCGAAGTAATTGAAATGTCGCATCGTTGAACTCTATATTGTTTTCTGTAGCACATTGAAAGATTTGGTTGATGTCCGCCTGGAGCCTTGCAGTGTCTGCAATGGAAGACTCAGATTTGGGTGTCAGGATGCGTCCTTGATCTGTGCCTGGGTTTCATTACTTTTGCCAGCTGCAAGTCTTCCATTGTAACAGATATATCATCAGATCATTTTCCAAGGCTAACCTCTCTAGATATTGGTAATACTATCCTCCCTGGTGGGATATTCAAATGGGAACGTTTTAATGTTCCCCCTGATCAGCATGACGACTTTGTTACACATGTGACTGACTGGTATAATTCCTATGAGTGTAACTCTGTCGAGACTTTTAACAATGACCTTGTGAGCAGTATTCAGAACTACTTAGAGCCGCCTCTGAAACCTCCTATTAACAATTTGAGCACACATATAGAGGTACAAAAAATACAGATAAGAGCAGCATGCCAAAGCCACTTATACTATGCATAGCATTACGGGCTGGCTTAAAATTAACTGAAGATTAACTAAGCAATGATGAAATCAGTGATAAAACATTAATGTAAACAGATTACTATAAAGCACAAGTGAGTATTACAAAGACAGGTCATATGGTTGCTTGCATTGCTGTACATTCAGTCGTATGGAGTATTCTGTTAGGTAGTGTATTTAAAAAATAATGAAGTTAGATTCGGTTTTAGGTTTAACATTTGTGTGATATAATTGTGAGAAACATTTAAGATATACAATTTATAAGGTTCAGTTATTCAGTATTTATTTGGTTTTGGGTGAGTAAGTGATCTTTGAGAAGAGACTTGAATTTATAAACAGGTAGTGTTTCTTTTATATTTACAGGTAATGAATTCCAGATTTTTAGGGCCTTTTTTGGCATTGAGTTTTTGCATAGTGTGAGTGGACACGAGGAACATCAAAGAGTTATCTGTTTCCTTGTATTATGGTCATGTGTTCTGTTGAGGGTTTGGCAAGGAGATGTTTGAGGGGAGGGTTAATATAAGAGTTAAGTGTTCTATGTATGTAAAAGGTGCAGTAATAAGTATGGATGTTTTGTATGGTGAGTTTGGTTTAGTGTATTGAATATTGGTGGAAATGTGCTGCTGTAGTGAGAATTTGTTATCATTCCCAAAATGCAGCCTTTTGTTGGGTAATTAGTGGTCTGAGATGGTTAATTGTTTTTTGAGCCCCATGCACAAATTCCATAGGTGAGATGGGGTAAAAAAAGAGAGTGATATAGGGCCAGGAGGGCTGATGTGGAACATAATACCGTATCTTCGATAGTATGCCTACAGTCTTGGAAATTTTCTTAGAAATTTGTTGTTTTATGTGTATGAAATTTGAGTCTATTATCGAGGTGGATTCCCTAAGAATTTTCCCTCTGTTAGCTTTGTGATAGGTGATCCGTTTATCATTATTTTAAAGAGGGATCAGTAGCTCTGTTACCAAACTGAATGAAGTGGGTTTTTTTGTCAATGTTTAGTGTAAGTTTGTTAGTCCTCATCCAGGTAGATATTTTCTGTAATTCGGTATTACAGTATTGGCTAGCGTGACTGGGCTCGGGTGAGAGAAGACGTATGTAGTTGTCATCTGCAATAGTGTGGGTTTGAGTAATTGCGAAGCATTTGGAAGGTCATTTATGTATAGGAGAAAGAGAAGAGGGCCAAGGACACTTCCCTGTGGGACACCAACTGTAATTGGTGCGCAGAAGAGTTTGCCCCATTTGCGTACACATATTGGCTTCTGTTGCTGAGGTATGACTTGAGGTAGTTGAGGGGGTGCCCCCTTATACCATAGTGTGACAATTTTACGTGGAGCAAGTCTGGGCAACTGTATCAAAAGCTTTACGTAAGTCAATGAAGATCCCCAGTGGGGTTCTTTTTTTCTCTATTGCAGTGGGATATATGTTCTAGCATGTGTATAATAGCATCACTAGTATTTTTATTAGGCCTGAATCCAAATTGGCAGGGGTTGAGTATGTTTTGGGAGATAAGGTAGGAGTAGATTCGTTTATGAATTAATTTTTCAAAGATTTTTGAGAGGGGTGTAAGTTGGATTTTGGCCTTAGTTTTTCAACCTGTTTGGTCTCCTCCTTTGGGGGATCGGGGTGCCCCTTGTATTTGGTATGTGGGAAAGGGGGGTTTAAAGGGGTTTTTAAAGGGTGTTGCAATGATGGTGATAGCACTTGGGGAAATTTTTTGATAAAAAAGGGTGGTAAGGTATTTTAAATCCCCTGCCTTGTTTTTTTGTGCTTTGATAATAAGGGGGAGACTTCGTTGGGTTGTCGGAGTAGGAACGTGTGTTTGGGGAGTTCCCGGTGAGGTAGTCATTTGGTGGGGTATCTGAGTTGGGGGTTTTTATTGGAAAGGTTTTATCCTATAGTGGAGAAGAAATATTGAGTCTGTTTGTGTTTCTGTTGGTGGGAGTTGGGGTTCATTGATTTTGCTATTTTATTTCGCTTTTGTGAGTCTTTTTTGTTCCCCAGAATTTTGTGGGGTTTTTTCCAGGTCTTTTTTAAAATCACTCGTAAGTTGGTAATTTTTCTCATAATCAATTTTTTTCCCCTTCTTTTTTAAGGCTGGTTAGGATTGACGAGTAACTTTTTGTTTGGTCTCTGGTTAGTGACCCATTCTGTATGTTTTTCATTTTGGTGTTTTTTTTTATGGTTTTGGGAAAAATGCTGGGTGTTAGCCAGGGACTGTTCAGTCTTTAGTGTCATTGTTTGTTTTTTTAGGGGGCTTGTTATAGAGGTATTGGGTTTTTTAGAAAATTATTAATACATTCGTCAAAATCTGTTAAAATTTTAGCTCAGTGTGCCAATCAATATTTGTTGCTGTTGTGAAGTTTTTAAAAGGGGTGCCTCATTGTGAAGTCTGAAGGTGACTTTGTGTGTCTTGGGGGAGTTTTCCCCGAGTTGTTATGAGGAAAGTAGGGTAGTGGTCAGTGGTTTATCTGAATTAGCCCGATTTTAAGGGGAAAATGGTGTTGGCCAGATTGGTAAGTAGGGAAAAAAAATGCTCTGTAATCTTGTAGGTTTTGTTATGTTGGTAGTAACATTCATTATCATTTTGCTTGTGAAAATTCAGTAATGTGTGGGTCCTGGTCTTGCAGGAGATTTATATTGAAGTCACCTGAGAGTAGTAGTGATTTTGTTCATGCGTGCATCAGTTATCATATTTTCCTGGGTTTTTTGACTAAATTGGCTAATGTTTGACTGTGGAACTCTGTAGATGTTTATCAATTTTGAGAGGTTTTTTTGTAGGTATTTGGATTTGAATTTAGCTATTATATATTCCCCATGTTCACCCCTTGTGCAGTATTAGTGATACATTCTAGATGGTCTGAGTAGTATATGGCTGTGCCACCCCCTTGTTGTTCTGGCCTACAGTTGTGTATGGCTGTGTAACCAGGAAGGCATAGACATCTGTACTATCAGGCTTTAGCCAGGTTTCAGTTAGTGTAATGATGGACATATTGGCATGTAAGGAATTTAGTTAAAGCTATGAGGTCATCGTAATGCTTGCTTAAAGAACTGTATTGTAGTTAAAGATAGTTATGTTGTTGTTGGCACTGGGGAAGTGCCTTTGATTGTTCTGCATTTGTAGTAATTACATTTACGTTTGATTCATTTAAGTCATTAAATAAGAGGTTGGTATCAGGTAAATGTTTGTAATCATAAGATTTGTAGTGAATCTATAGTTAGAATTAAGTATAAAACAAAGTAAATAGTCTTAAGCTAAAAAATAGCACCTGAATTATTTAAAAAAATGTAAAATAATGAGCTAAGGTAGTTTTTTTTTTTTTTTTTTTTTTTAAGCTAAAATAAAAGGGGACAATATAAAAGGGACTAATTACAAATAAAGTGATGATCAAATAATGGAGCTTGGAATATGATAGTAGGTAGTACTATAAAGGTAATTTTTTAAAGTTAGAATTATAGTATAAAATTATAATATAAAAGGGACTAATATATGTTGTGGTGAACAATAAAGTGGTAATCAAATAAATGAGCTTTGGAAAATAATGGCAAAATTGTGAACTTATTCTACTTTAGCACCTGAGAATAGCACCTTGATTATTTATTTATTTATTATCACACTGGCCGATTCCCACCAAGGCAGGGTGGCCCGAAAAAGAAAAACTTTCACCATCATTCACTCCATCACTGTCTTGCCAGAAGGGTGCTTTACACTACAGTTTTTAAACTGCAACATTAACACCCCTCCTTCAGAGTGCAGGCACTGTACTTCCCATCTCCAGGACTCAAGTCCGGCCTGCCGGTTTCCCTGAATCCCTTCATAAATGTTACTTTGCTCACACTCCAACAGCACGTCAAGTATTAAAAACCATTTGTCTCCATTCACTCCTATCAAACACGCTCACGCATGCCTGCTGGAAATCCAAGCCCCTCGCACACAAAAAACCCCCTTTACCCCCTCCCTCCAAACCCCTTTCCCAGGCCGACCCCTACCCCGCCTTTCCTTCCACTACAGACTGATACACTCTTGAAGTTATTCTGTTTCGCTCCATTCTCTCTACTGTCCGAACCACCTCAACAACCCTTCCTCAGCCCTCTGGACAACAGTTTTGGTAATCCCGCACCTCCTCCTAACTTCCAAACTACGAATTCTCTGCATTATATTCACACCACACATTGCCCTCAGACATGACATCTCCACTGCCTCCAGCCTTCTCCTCGCTGCAACATTCATCACCCATGCTTACACATCTAAGAGCGTTGCGTAAAATATACCTTGATTTTTTAACAATTGTGATATATAAACTAGGGTAGTTATATAAAGTTAAAATAAAGGAGAAAATATATAAGGGACTAAAATTAAGTAATGGTAAACAAAGTTAAATGGGCAGATGGTAGGAATTATAATATAAACTTATAAAAATACAATTTGAAATGGTACTTGCAATTGCACTAGAGTCTGGTATAGGTTGTTGAAAATATCAGATTATAACTAGATTTAAATTGACAAAAGAAAATTCACAATTGAATGTACCCAAAAGAATAATAGTAAAAATAAACAAATGGTATGTCTTGGTATAATTTAGATAGGTAAGATGTAGACAGGTACACAGGTACACAGGTACAATGGATAATATAAAGGTTGGGTTGAATAACAACTTGAAAATTTGGCAACAAATGTTACGGGAAGTATAAAATAATTGTTTTAATGTACAAAAAGTAAATTGAAACTGGTAGTAAATATGGTGTTTAATAAAATTTTAGTAAGTAATAATGATTACAAAAAAAGTGAAAAAAGTAATGTTTATTTCATTCAATTTGCACTGGTAGTTATACTTGAGGTTATATGGCAGTACAACGGTTAATTACGAGTAATCTAGATAGTAAATGTGGTATTAAAAACAGGGTAAAGGTAATTAGACAAGTAATGGTTATTAAATGTCAAAAATGTTAAGAGTAAATTGAAATTTTAGTAAAAATGATAATTATTAATTTTAGTAAGTAATATCAATTGATAGTATTTAAAAAAAATATGAGGTAGTAATATGGACAGAGAAAGTATCAATTCAGCTAATGTTTAAGCGAACAATAGTAAATAAGAAAATCACATAAGGTGACTGTAGTGATACTGGTCCTGTGGGGAGCAGCAGCAGGATAATACTGCACCACCTCTAGGGGCCCTTAACAACAACAACAGTTTGGTGTGTGTCATGGGCACTAACACATGGTGTGTGATTCTCTCCTACTTTATCCATTTATCAGCGATGCAGATTACATGGTGAGTTTAAATATGTGGCCTGTAGTTATAACTTTTCTCTTGACATATGCAAGACATCACCATCCCTGTAGAAGCCATTATTAGATGTACTAGTCAATTTTGTTGTTGCAGAAGTACTATGAAGATTCTATGTTCAATAAAGCCTAGAGATAAGGCCTGTGTTTCTATCACAACAATTTATTGAAAATGAATCCTGGGCTACCTGGTGGTGATCCTGCGCTAGAACTACATCACAAACATGGAGCGTTTACTGAAACTGAGAGGCTAGACTGTGGACCCAGCTTCTTCAACGGCGCTGCCTCAGGAATGGAAGCACTGGTTTAAGACTTTCGAAAAACTTCTTGGGAAGCACCTTCCTAAAGAAGTCTAGATAAAAACTAAGTCTTGCTCATCAATTTCCAATTTTGTGGTCAACTAAGATATATGAGGGCTATTATTGAGTGTAATACCTACGAAGATGCTATCAAAACCCTCAAGATCTCAGTATATTAAAACTCAAATGAAATCTTTGACACGCTATCGCACTTGCAACTCGCGCCGCCAGAGATTGATGAGTCCTTAAGGATACTTTCAGCACTGAAAAGTTTAGGTTATGACTGTCACTTCCAAGCAGTGACAGCTGCTCAGTATTGTGAAGAGTCCATCAGGGATGCTTTGTATCAGTGGCCTCTGCAATCTCCAATAATAAGGCAGGTTTATAGGAAATAATAAAACTCTCGATTAGCCGCTGCCTTTGAACAGGCAGAGCTCTAGATTCAGCCCAGAAGAATTCTGAAGTAACAGTACCACTCAGCCTTCTCGAGTGGTAAGTGCTGCAATTCCTGACCAAGACTCTTTGCAATGAAAGTTACTGGTGAACCTTGCCCAGTGACAGCAGCAGCAGGTACGGTGTTTGGGTTTTTTTTTTTTTTTTTTTTGTGTTTTTCAAGACATCCACGTCCAAGTGTCCTGCTCGATGAACGCAATGTGGCCATAAATGCCACAAGAAAGGTCACTTTGCTAAAGTATGTCTTGCTTTGCTAATGCATCAACAAGAGCTAGAGCCTCCACACATTCCAGTGATCATGCGACCTCTAGCAACAGTGACTTCTGCGGCTACTCAAATTCACTGTCAAAGGCAGATGTAGAAAGTATTCATCAAAGGAACAGAAGTAGTGGTCTTATTGATAGTGGCAGCTCAGAGAGTTTCATCAACCTTGACTTAGTTAAACGGCTCTCCTTGACTCTACATATCTCAGGTACCGTTTCCATGGCATCAAAATCTCTCTCTATTCAGAAATAGGGTTTTGTTAAGGTAAATCTCAGAGTTAATGGGAAGGATTACATGTATGGAACATTTAGCTATTCAGCCAACAACTGTGCTCTGATGTTATCTTGGTTCGGCTTCAGAAGCTGCATGGTAGTGTCACCTTAACATATGGAAGTGTGAACTGCCTCCCTCTTGTTGTCTGTGGACTTAGCACTTTATTAAGGGTAGACCCGCCAAAGCTGTTTGCAAATCTTACCGCTCGGATTGCACATCCTATATCAGCTAAGTCACGCCCGTATTTATATGAGGATCGGATGTTCATTGAGAAAGAAACTCAGAGGTGCTGAAGGAAGTCCGGTATTATAGAACGAGTGATTTCCCCTTGGCGTGCACAGGTGGTGTTTGTTAAAGATGGTTATAGGAAACGGAGACTGGCTATCGAATTACTCTGAGGACCAATCAACAAATTTACACTTCATGATGGGTACCCTCTACCTCGAATTGACGATTACAGTGAACAAAATTGCTCAAGTTACGACGGTTTAGCACAATTGAATCTGCAGAGTGCCTTTCATTCAAGTCCCTATAAGGAATGAAGATAAACCATACACAGCGTTTCAGGGCTATGATGGCCTGTATCAGTTTTACCAGAGTCCTTTGGAGTCCTCCAATGGGTAGCCTGCTTCCAACGAATTATTGGGATTCACTCATCAGGAAGAGCAACTCATGGGAACTACGCGTATTTAGATAAGGTACATTTGTGGCAAAGACCCGGAGGAAACATGATGCAAACCTTGATAAGTTTTTGGAAGCACAGCCCCAGAAGAAAAAATATCAGTTACAATGAGGAAAAAAGTGCACTTTTTCAAATCTAAAAAGGCTTAGCATCCTTGGTTATGTAGTGTGAAGGGAGGTTCATATTCCAGGACCCTGAACGTACTACGGACCTTACGGGAATTCCAATTGCCTCAAGACAAAAAGTCACTCCGAAGAAACTCTTGGTCTCTTTGCTTATTACTCACAAATGGATCTACAAATATTCAAGTAAAGTCGCCCATTGAGTGCTACCCACATTTCCTGTGACAAAGGAAGAGAGCCGCTTTCCATATCTCAAACAAGGAATTGAAACTCAGTTAGTTCAAGCATTGATGAGTCCCTACCATTGAAGTGGAAACGGGATGCATCTGGACATTGCATTGTGCAGTCTTATCTCAGGCAGAGGACGACCAGTAGCCTTCTTTTCGAGTACTTTTCAAGGATCAGAGAAATGTTATGCTTTGCTGTAGGAAAAGGAAGCCAGGCCATCATAGAGCAGTTCGCCACTGGAGGCCTTTATTTAACTTGTAGACATTCACCATTAGGACTGACAACGGTCCGTGATGTATATGTTCGTACAAGAGGCACAAAAGTAGGATAAAGAATGACAAGATATTACGCTGGAGGATGGAACTATCGTGTCTAGACTTTGATCTTCTGTACCCGGACCGGGTCAAGAGAACATCTCACCTGATGCATTCTCTAGGTCCCACTGTGGAGCAGCATGTCATGATTGCAATCATCTCTCAGCCTCCACAAGGCTTTGTGATCACCAGGAGTTACACGCCTGTACCTTTTTGTCCAAATCAAGAAAAGCCCTACTCAGTGGAAGATGAGATGTGCGACAAGTGATCAGAGCATGCAGAGTATGTGCAGAGTGCAAGCCAAACTTCATCAGCCAGAGAAGGACTCATTCATAAAATCACCCAGCCTTTCGAAAGATTTGAATATAGATTTCAGGCCTATACCAAGAACAACAGAATAGGTATTTCCTTAACATAGTAGATGAATTTCAAAGGTTTCCCTTTGTATTCCCCTGTGCAAAATATGCTGCTTCAACTGTTATTAGTTGTCTTTCAAGTTGTTCTCTATTTTTGGTTATGCCAGCTTATATCCATTCAACAGGGGATCCCGTTCATGAGTAAACGAACTTCAGGATGTTTTTGGCTAGCAAAGGTATTGCTGCAGCAAGAACAAACAAGCACAACCCTCAAGGCAATGTCAAGTGGAGCGGGTTCAATGGATACTATATGGAAGCAGTTACAAATGACATTAAAGTCGCGCAATTCTACCTGTTTAACACTGGCTAACTGTCCTACCTGATGCTCTTCACTCAATTAGTCATGCTGTGCACAGCTACTAATGAACCCCTCATGAAAAACTTCCTCAACTATTCACGTCGGTTTCTCTACGGGGAGCCTCCGTGCCCACCTTGGTTTATGTCATCCTGGACCCGTTTCTCTGAAGGTCACGTAGATGAAACAAGTACGGGATCCTTTAGTGGAACATGAGGTAGAGCTCCTGCAAGCTATTAATCACATTATCGCCCACATTCGCTACCAAAATGGGGAAGAGACTCAGTATCTACAAGACATTTAGCCCCAGTTGGAAATCCCTATTAGTGTGGAATCTCAAGATACACCAATAGATGTGAAAGATGCTTCGTTTTCTCCTGGAAAGCCCCTTGAGACTACCCCTATAGAAATAGAGGATTCTGCCCAGCAGTTAATCAAACCCCGCTGGAAAATATCGAACCTGGTGAAGAGGCTCAAGGGCTACGAAGGTCGGGACGTGTACGTCGCCCACCTAACAGTTTGGGAGATTACTGTCTCTGATATTTTAGAAGGGGGAGATTGTAGTGATACTGGTCCTGTGGGGAGCAGCAGCAGGATAATACTGCACCACCTCTAGGGGCCCTTAACAACAACAACAGTTTGGTGTGTGTCATGGGCACTAACACATGGTGTGTGATTCTCTCCTACTTTATCCATTTATCAGCGATGCAGATTACATGGTGAGTTTAAATATGTGGCCTGTAGTTATAACTTTTCTCTTGACATATGCAAGACATCACCATCCCTGTAGAAGCCATTATTAGATGTACTAGTCATTATATTTTGTTGTTGCAGAAGTACTATGAAGATTCTATGTTCAATAAAGCCTAGAGATAAGGCCTGTGTTTCTATCACAACAGTGACTTATGCTTACTAGTAAACTCACAAGATGAGGTAGTTGATTATTTAATTACTAAGAGATTGTACAATGAAATTTGAACAATAATGGAGCAAAACATACACTACACTATGTAGGCTTTTAAGTTGGACATTGTTTAGTTATTCTCTGTAAGATTAGTATCCCTGAGAAATCGTGATAGACCATTCTCGTTCGTGATTGTGTACAGTTGACCTACATTTGTTTTCCTAACTAGAATTTTCCCATCCCGTGTGAAGCATTGGTGTATTGTGTCATTATTCTCCCGCTTAAGTTTTCTGACTCTATAAAGGAGGTTCTGACGTTTTTTGGTAAGACACTCGTTTATGTATACCTCTTTCTTTACTTTAATAGATGCAATAATTAAGTCTTTTTTCCTGTCATGTGAGTGGAATCTAAGCATAACACTTTTTCTACCATGGGATCCTAGTAACCTGGCTTCTTTTATTTCAGACTCTGGTACAATAACACTTGTTTGGTCCTTTATGATCTGAAGAGTAATTTCTTTACTGTTTGTTTGGTTCATATCACTGGGAAAAAGTGGACTGTTAACTATTACTGCGTCCGATAGTTTATCTTGTTCAGTTTTATCCTCTTGGAGAGCAAAGTAGTCACTGAACTGGTTATCTAGGTTGTTCTTCCATTCTTTTACTGCTTCTTCAACCTTTGTATTAAGAGATATTATTTGTTGGGTATGGCTATCTATGACTGTTTGGATGGTCTTGTCACAGTTAGTCATTCCTGGTGTTGTTAACTTTTGTTCAAGACTGAGGATTTTGTTCTCGAGTTGTGTCATCCTGGTGTCTTGTTTTGTTAGCGTCTCTCGAAGACTCATATTTTCAATAACTAAGTTG
This sequence comes from Cherax quadricarinatus, assembly GCF_026875155.1. Taxonomy (NCBI): domain Eukaryota; kingdom Metazoa; phylum Arthropoda; class Malacostraca; order Decapoda; family Parastacidae; genus Cherax; species Cherax quadricarinatus. The sequence goes on along the minus strand of NW_026470611.1, from coordinate 10,009 downwards.
GAGATGCATGACTTTAGGGTATCTGGATCGTTGGTCATACCTGAGAGACTACTTGGTAGGTTGAATCCCGGGAAGAGAGGGGAGGATGGGCTGGTGGCAGCCATGTTTGTTGTTATTGTTGTGGTGTGGCCTTGAGTGGTGGTGAGTGGGGTGGTTGCTGGGCCGGTGTCCTCCTGACTACACTTGTTGAATAGTTGATTTTTCGGTGTTTTCTTGCTGGCCTTGGTGCTGTTTCCTCTTAGAGTGCGCCTCATAATACTACAGGAATTGTTGTAGTTAAGAAGAAGTTGTAGTATACAAAGCTTATGGTTACGTTGTTCGGCTGGCAGCGGGGTGTTGCTTTCGGTTTGTGTGCAGTCTTCCTTTGATCTCTATTATTTTCGATTTGTAGGTTTCACTGTTGGTAATCTTTGGTCATTCTGGGAGCTACGTAGGGTAGTGCAGTTTTGCTTGTAACTAGGTCTTCATAGGAGTATTGGTAGCTCTGGTAGTTGGAGAAAAGTACGGAGCTTGGAAGTCGCTGCTGCCGCTGCCGCCGCTGATAACAGTTAAAATGACTTCGATAATAATCAATAGTCTTATAAAAACCATTCCTATTACAATGATTCTAAACTTCGAACATTGAAACGTACTGCTCGCAGACTAGGCCTAGCCTACAGAAACCATCGTACCCCTGAAATGCTGAGCCTCTTCCAAACTGCCCTTGCTGCTGCCAGAGAGTGTATGACAGAGCTGTGGCAAACAGACTGGGAACAATTTGTCAACGGTCTCAATGCTCACACCCCATTTAGCCGGGCATGGAGGGACATAAATAGAATTTTTTTTTATATTTTATTTAAAACCAATACAAACCATACCCCCGGCTGGGATTGAACCCGCGGTCATAGAGTCTCAAAACTCCACCCCGTCGCGTTAGCCACTAGACCAGCTAGCCAGAATAAGATTCATCCAACTAGGTATATTTCTACACCATAGGAAGGTTAGCACAGGCACCACTGTGACCACAAATGCAAGTTTTTACAGACGAATCTCCAGCTAGTGTGGCCGTGACAGTTTAATATAAAAATAAAGAAACAGTATGGATCTCAATCAAATTAACTGACAAACTGATTGCACCTATATGCTCGCAAGATATTGCTGCCAATGTGGAACATATTTTAATTTTCCGAAACTATAGTGCCTAATAGGTGTTTAATGTGTCGATATGGGTCAAAAATGTATTTGAAAATAGGATAGAACCAGGAGTTCCCTTTGCGCATGCGCGGATGTGCAGGGGTAGAGGTCGACTCGGGGCATGGGAGAGGTGGCAGTGTTTTGAAAGTAGTGAGGAGGCTGGGAAAGCATGGAACCAGGAAATTGGCGTTCACGGCGGCCTAGGGATTAATATAGGCCTCATTTCATAATAAATGTCGTAACTGTCCCTGGTGGAGAGTGAGGGAACGTGATTTACAGGACCACCATAATAGAGTGGTAAAATGAGTGAATAAGGGTAGGACTGGTGGTGACTGGCGCGTCGCAATGGACTGTGTCCCGGGGAAAATTACCCTTGGTTTAATCATCACTCATCGGTCTCAGATCTTAATGGAGTGATCTCTAATGTGTATAATAATTATGAGACATTAAATCGTCTTGTGAATTGTAATGTAATTAATGATACTAATGCTAAGTTAAGAGAATGCATGAAGTGAAATAAGTCGCCTTGCTCTGAGAGAACACGCTAGACCACGTTGTTCCCGTCCTGAGGAAAGTGAAGTTTATTGAGTCATGACTTCTAAACCGGGACAAACCGATGGATACCTCGTCCTGCTGGAATAAGAACCGTGTCGGTGTAGCAGGACATCGAAATGAGATGGTGAATGAAGAAAATAAGGAGTATCAATCACCCACAGTTAAGTAACCCTTCTAGTTATAGCAGACTGATACTGGCCAGTTAGGTATGTTGTAATTGGATAGGTTATGAGTGATCCAGCTACATCAAGTGACCACCAGAGAATATCTGGTGTAACCTACCCCTCCCCCCTTCATTCAGTTACACTAATATAATCTATACAGTCCACAATTAATTAGTAGCACCGTACTTGTGGGTGCTATCCAATCCATACTGGTCTTGGATAGATATGGATAAGATTGTGAGGTCGAAGGAACCACCTGCCATGACCAGGGGGGGTTAAGTTTTCTCACATATCTACACGGGATGACTACGGTAAACAATATAGGGTTGTCTCCCAATGAGATTACTTGTATGTATATAATGTTGAGGTACATACAGGTAATCACCCCTAGAAAATTTTCCACTGCCAAACATACAACAAGAACTTACGGCAAGAACATAGGTAAACAAAAAAAAATACATGTCGCAGGGTCATGAATTGACATATATACACTTTCATTGATGCAAAACCTTACATATATATAAATTGTATGTATAACATGACCTCTGACAAAGGCTCAATACACTTGAACATAAAATATACAGAGAAGTTATGTCAGTTAAATCCCATCCTTCGCATTAATCAAAAAACCAAAACCTAACATCACAATCTTACTAGAACATCTACATATGCATCCCTAACAATACAGCTTTACATATACCAAAATACGAATATACAGAAAAAGAATACAGCTTAGAATACAAAAACTGAAGCGCTATACTGTTACAATAAACCCATATACATAATCTCAGACACAAATGGACTACGTCACTAAACTGTCTAGATATGTCTGTATACCATACAGACTAAAGCTTAACATCAAGAACTTAGCAAAGACACCAAACCGGTATCAGGGTACAGACCATAATTATAAACTTTAAAAAGAATCGAATCATACATATATAAAGTTTTACATAACGTCTGACCCATGACAAAGGCACAATACAATAGTAAGGGATACACACACACACACACACACACACACACACACACACACACACACACACACACATGTACACACAAACAATTTCACAAAATCACGTTAATCAAATGCACTGTATGCACAAAGCAAAACAGTATATAAGTATATCTCATCATGTAAAAACCCAGCACGTAACATAAATACAAACTAAAACACTTCATGTCGCAAAGAACTTATTACTCAAGAATCGTGTCATACAAGACTGATACACATCAAAATTATACGTAAAAAAATCTACTATATTAAACCTACATTCTGAAAAGTCTTATATCTGTCATAACGAGACCTTGAGCTCTACATCCACACTTGGCTGCCATAAAGTCTCAATGAAAACCAGGAAACCATTCCAAACCCACATTCACAACACTCTCACGACCCCCCCCCAAAGGAGGCGAGACCGCTGTGACCCCCTGACTCCCTCCAACCTATGAAAACCCCTTCACTCACACATTATCAATCAGAGATTTACGAGAATCCCTAACGTTAGCATTCTATACCCCTCTGAGAAAGCCTGATCCCACCTCCTCTCATTCAAATCTCTGTTACAACACATAGTACGATAGAACGTTACCGCAAGAACCTTCCTTCTCTCTTCACTATCCCCTCTCCCCCTCATCACCCACGACATATATATATAATCTACCATGATATAATCTAAAGCTCTTATGACACCCTCGTCTAACCCACCCATATCTAGACTTAAAGCACGCATAACCGACGCCCCACGGCCCCCCACCCTCTGTACCAACCTACTTAACCAGCATCTAACCTCCTCTAGCCCTTCACAAAAGTAAACTACATGGAACGCTGTCTCATCCCCTCCACAGATACCACACCCCCCACCCTCTACAACCTGTCTGTTTCGTAGTATCTCACCAGATGGAAGGATCCCATGTAGAAAACGAAACATTACCTCACGCGCCCGAGGGTTTAACTTCATTTTACTAAATCTAAACCAAATACTCTTCCACGCATACATGGGAAACAAACCCTCAACTGGGACAACGCACCTACCTACAAGTAACCTACACAAAACCCTTATACGAACCTTTCTCAGTTCCCTAACCAACATCACAGCCCTTAAGTTTAATATGTTTATTATGCACCCCATACCCATCCTGTGGGCGGTAGTCAAAAGATTACAGAGGTACATAATTGGTCCAGGGACTGGACTCCAAAGTTTTGATAGCTGAGCAAGTTACAGAGGTAATGAACTAGATCTGGTCATAATCATGACCAAGTTACAAAGGTAATGAGCTCCAGGTAGAGCTGGTCACACTCATGAATAATTGCAAAGGTAATGAATCATAAACACATTAATCATGAGAATTTACAAAGGTAATGAGCTCCAGGTAGAGCTGGTCAAAATCATGACAAGTTTCAAAGGTAATGAATGATAAACACGTTATCACATGATTACAATCATAGACAAATTACAGAGTAATGAGCAGTTAACAAACATAGCAGGGAATTCATCCATTGCCCCAACAACAGATGTTGCTAGGTGCCTGTCTCTCCTCGGCAGACAGCCATTGCAAACAGCAGCAAGTTGCCCCGGAATCTGCTGCTTGCACGAGCACCATCGACCCTCCCCAAGAGGTCCAAGAAGCCAGTGGTTCCGTTAGCAGCCCGATGGAGAGCTGTCCTAGGGACATGGCAACGTTCTGGTGGATGCCAAGTTGACTGAAGATCCCAGGCCCTCGTGTGCACGGATGTTGAAGCTTGAGGAACTGAGTACACACTGCCTGTGGCACACCTGACAGCTGCCTCGCGGTCGAACTCCACGATGCTGTCCCTGTAGTGGAAGTTCCTGTGAGCCCGGCACTCCCTGAAGTGCCATCACTGACATCGTGGGTTAGGGGAGAAGTACACTCTATAGTTGGGGTGGCGCTGGGAGTTGGGTGGGTGAGGCGGGGGAGACACGCAGGGGTGAGGCGTTATGAGAGGGTCGCTGTTTACTACACACGCCCTCCCCCTCCCCCCCAGCGGAGAGGGGGGGAGGCGCTGACTGGTCCTGACTCAACAACACCAAACCTTCAGCACAACACTTCAACTATTTATGCTGAAACGATGCACTGGGATGTCCGTTCGCTGCTCTGGTATCTTCTCAAAGCATTCACACTGAGTTCTGTTAAGTAGGGACCTGGTCAGCCTCTTTGACCAGGAGCTATCCTTGAAAATCCCGCAGCTAGCCTGCTACACAACCTGCCGCGTTGGCCATGTTGAGGGCAGTGGCATCACAGCCCTCAACACGATTTCGCATTCCCTCAACTCCATTCCTCGATACCACTTACCCAGCCTGTCGTGTATCCTTCGCAACTGCCCCGCGTTCACACCCTCACACAACACTTCCCATTTAATAAACACACATTTAGCCCTCTGTCTCAAATCCATCAACCCCAACCAACCCTGACTTATAGGTAACATTACAACTTCCCTCCATAAACAATCATGACATGAACCCCACAAAAATTTGTACACTCATCTTAGAATCCCCCCGCAATCGCTGTCCCCTGTAATTGGAACACAGCTGCAACATGCAAAACTACTATAACAATAAATGTTTTTACGACTATCACTCGCTTGTATAAGGGGTTAGGTGCTGGGTCTCCAGAAACCTAGATCGCCCCTACGAACCTTTTCCAATAACCTATCCGAGTTTCCCTCCCGTGCCGCAACCCATGTCATCCTTATAAAAAATCCAAACATCTTTAAAAAGACACAGCCCCCATTCTTTAACATACATCTCCCCCCCCACACCCACAACCCACAACCCAAGAACCAACCCATGCATCTTGGACTTCGCAACAATTACCTGCATACCTTGTGGCACTAACAAATAAGTGCGCACCACGTCCAACACTCCCATGACATCCCTTTCACGAATGAGAACAGTGGTGTCGTCCAACATATCCCAATTAAACCCGCCAGCCCCTCACCACCCCCCACACATCCCTAACATGGTTGTACATAAACTACTTCAATCCATTCTATAAAGGGGCCCAGGAAAACAACGCAAAACAAATTCGGGACATGGGGTATCCCTGGTCTAAGGCCTCTAACCCATTGCAAATCCCTCCCCCATAGACTACACCATTAATCTGTATCCTCATTATTCGCCCCCTTGTATAACGATTTACTCCACTCGACTATTTCCTCCCCCCAAAACCCCCTGTCTCTTCAAGTATGAACATTCAAAGCTCTCCTTTCCACTCTATCAAATGCTCCCTGCCAGTCTAGAAGCCAACAAAGTACGCCCTGCCAACCCCCACACTTAGCTTTCACAAAACATCTCAGTATCACATGTCCTTCAATCATAACCTACCCTGCAACCCAAACTGAGATTTTGACACAAAACCCTTCCCACAACACATTTGAAACCTACATCGACGTTACGCACTTTTTGCAAGCACCTTATAGTCCTGCACACATCAAGTGATATGCTCGGTACTTCCTGAAAGGGGGGTGCCCCTTGACCTTCGGGACCAACACTTTGTCTACAACTGCTGTAAAGCCCTGCTTCTCCCCCAACTTAACCCTTCTCCTTCATACGATTAATAACCATAACAATAAATCCCACTTATTAACGTCCAATGTTGGTAAATAAAACTCTACAGGGAGACAGTCAATAAACCGGCTCTTCCCCTTCCTCCCTCATTCCTATTAACGCATTCTCTATTTCCTCTGCGTAATAGTCCCCACCTAAAGCCTTTCTATCACTATTTTCTAAATTACACGTCACATGCGTACACACCGTGTCCAATGCCACTCACCCCCCCCCCACCCCCCCCCCCCCACTGTTCCAGTACTTTCTCTATACCAGCCTCACACATATGCACACATCCCCCTCGTGGTTCGTATCCCTGCCCTGCCTCAATTCCCAACCACTCTCCATTTACCTCTAAACATGGATAGTCGTCACCGCCAGCCTTTGCTTTTGATGCTGCTGCAAAACACACGCTGAAAGACGGCTTGTCGCCCCAAAGCCCTTCTTCCACCCCTGCCTGCACCCCTAACAAGCTTTGAAATCTTTCATTTTGTCAACACCCCAACCGTCCACTTTATTTTCAGCTATTTCATCCATATAAATTATTCCCACCCAACCCCGCCCATAGCAAACCTCTTAACCTATTCTTCTAAATAGTTAGCCATCCATATTTTTAAATTATTAATGTTTTACCTTCCTTCTCACATGAAACTCACTAATCCTTTCCTTTGCAACACAAATCCAACCATGTCAACAATGTCATCCACATCCCCTGTTTTCCCACACTAAGCTCCCTCCATAGGGACTGAAAACCCCCCAACCCTCCTCATCACCTAACACACTTATATAGGAAGTTATTGAAATTAAATATATTTCCCGAGCATCCCCCACCCACCCCACCACCACACCCTAAGTACTACATTGTAGCCTCAACAGAACTGAAAGATTTCACATCCACTCCCTGAGAAAGGATAACACTCTATCTAGTCTCGCTGCATACCCACTCCTAACAAACCGTATGTTCAGTCCTCCCACAATGCCACCCCGAAGGCATCACGTAACCTAACATCCGTAATAACTCCCTAAAGCCACAGAGTATGTCCAGCCCCTTTTGGTCCATATCAGCCACCCGGAATTACACTATTCAGTCCCACCAACTATGGCCACCTCTGCAGTGCACTTAAGAAATCAAAAGAGTCCTCACCCATACAAAATCATTCTTTGATCTTAATGTTATTTTCTGCAGGTGCATACACACTCCCAAAAGAACACACAACTACCCATCCACCACTCTCCACATGCAACACCTACCTCCCCCTCCTCCCTCACTTCTCTGCAAAACAACGGGCTTGTCTCCCTATTAAAATCCCACACCACCTTTTACGACGGGAGATGGCAGGTACCTACTCGAAATCTGCCACCTCCAACACCCTACCCATTTAAAAATTGTTGCTCCAGCAGGAACACACATCCACTCTAGAATTTATTCAGTAAATTACGAAACAATCTCTATCATCATTACCGCTACATAACCCATTAACATTTACAGACATACACCTAAGATCCTATTAAAGTTTACTCACCTCCCCTGCTTACCTCGTCACTCTTTAACAACTCCAGAGGCTTGAATTAAGTTTTGACACCTTGAGAGTGCTCTTCTCCCTCCCCCCTTCTTCGGTGCCTCCTAATTCATGCCTACCACCACCCCCTAAAAAAAAAACAAACCACTACCTTCACCACTCACCTCAGTCTGATTTCCCCAGGCCTTTGTGCAGGCGTATGACGTCATCAGAATCTGACGTACCGCCCTCTTTCTCGTGACAGTCAAGTTACACATGACTTGATCAGATGTTGCCGTGTCCGATGAACCTCCACCTCTACCTGAGAAAGGATTAAAATGATTCAAAACGGAAGACTCCAAACCACCACCACACATCCCAAATTATCATTGTCTCCAACTTTCTGAACGACGGCTCTCCCATGACACCATGGCCCTCAAGATGTAACGTCCCTCTCTGCGTGACAAAGACTTCAACACCTCCCACCAAGTCCTCCTCAATCTCATGAACCTTCTCCTGTAATTCTGCTCCTCGTTAACCACGAGAGACAACCTGATCAGGCAGCTGGTGGCGGGACTCCAACCACACGACAATTCCGAAAATAATGTATCTTGCTTATATAAGATCATTGATATTATGCAGCGCCACTACTTTGCACTCGGTGTCTTACTGGAAGCTTGAGGCGGAAAAACTGCAAAAAGGAAGCAATGAGATCATGCCAAGGATGCCCTCGTACTGCCAAAATTTTATATATGCGGAAGAGCTTAATAATCCCAAGCAATAGAGCTCGTGTTACTGGAGAAGAAAATATCCTTATTGGGGTCAGATAGGCTATCTAGCCCATACGCAACACCTGCACAGAAGCCCCACAAACTTTCCTCAGCACTGTGAAAGCCTCCAATGGATCGAAAAAAACTGGAACCGACCTCCGCATGAACCAGCTACATGATCTATGTCAAGTTGGACAACAAGACATTTCCTGCTCCATGGGATATTACCCCATTCCAAACTACCATTTCCTCCATTTCCCCCCAAAACTCTTCTTAAATCACAACCAAAGCTTCGTCTTGAAGCCAAACATGATGCCTTAAGCTGTATTGATAACTTAGTCACACAGAACACTCTTTCACAAAATTATTTACGTCGATGGTTCTGTTCACCAGTCCACTGGTGCAGCTGGTAGTGCTGCTGTTGTCACACAGAGTGATGGCTCTCATAAAGAAATTGGAGCACGCATCAATAACTGGCCTCTACCCTTCAAACAGAACTGTTTGCCATACTCCTTGCACTCAAATGTGTCCATGTATCTAAGGTTGACACTTAATTGTAACTGATTCTCTGTCATCCATAAATGCTCTCAACTCATTAAGTATAAATTGTGGCATGCTTTTGTCAGAAGCCAGACATAGATATGGTAAGATTGTGGACAGTGGAGTCAGAGTGCACATGCTGTGGATTCCATCTCACATTGGTCTTCAGATGCATGATAGAACTGATAAATTGGCTAAGCTGTATGCTTTCAAAGAGGGGGTAGATTACAATCTTGGGTTGTCATTTAGCAGTTTGAGAACAATAATACGAAAAGAACTTCAAATGAACTTTATTGACTTAAGACTTAGGGAGATTGACACAAGTCAGTCCATCTATCATCATTCCATCATGCAGGAGAGCCACATGTCTATGGTGCATCCAACAAGATAAGCAACTCTTGGATGTCACTACTGCCCGGCTCCGGCTGGGTTTACAAGTATCTTTGGCAGGTTAAATCACCACCACCAGATGTAGACCAAACGAAATGTAAACTTTGCCAGATGGACTATTGTCACACCTTGCGTCATTATGTACTGGAGTGTGATCAAATTAATGAATTTAGAAACAACTCACTCAGAAGTGTTCAAGAAATGGCTAAGTATTTTATCCACAGTGGTAATATTGCAGACCATTCTGGAGAAATACCCTGACTTTGCTAGCTGTAAATAAAGCATTACCACATGTGTGCATGTGTGTGTGGTGGTGTGTGGTGTGTGTGGGTGTGTGTGAGGGGGTATGT
>NW_026470609.1:0-11453 GCF_026875155.1 Cherax quadricarinatus | reverse complement strand
CCTGTGACCTTTTTCCCATTGAGTGTTCCCACCTTATGTTTTTTTTTTTCCCCTTTTTTTTTCTTTTTCCCTTTTTTATTTATCTTTCTTCTCCGCTGTCTCCTCTCTCCAGCTCATCAAAATTCCAGCGATTTTTGATCAACATCAAAATGGTATAAAATACCGACAGGTTGGTAGGTAAGACACAAGGCAACAGTTAGGCAACTTTATTCCGAAACGTTTCGCCTACACAGTAGGCTTCTTCAGTCGAATACAGAAAGTAGGCAGGAACAGTAGAGAAGTGAAGATGATGTAATCAGTCCATCACCCTTGAAGTCGTAGAATTTGAGGTTGTCAGTCCCTCAGCCTGGAGAGTTTAGTTCCTGACTATGGAACTAAACTCTCCAGGCTGAGGGACTGACAACCTCAAATTCTACGACTTCAAGGGTGATGGACTGATTACATCGTCTTCACATCTCTACTGTTCCTGCCTACTTTCTGTATTCGACTGAAGAAGCCTACTGTGTAGGCGAAACGTTTCGGAATAAAGTTGCCTAACTGTTGCCTTTGTGTCTTACCTACTGATTTTTGATCAGCAACACCACTCCTCCACCCCCCCTGTTCCCTCTGTCTTTCCTCAGGATTTGGTATCCCGTTGGAAAGATGGCATCTGTTATCATACCTGTAAGCTTGGTTTCTGTGAGAGCTATGATGTCCGGTGATGCTTCTTTGACTCTTTGATGCCACTCCTCCCACTTATTTGTTATTCCATCAGCGTTTGTGTACCATACCTTCAGTTTCCTTTCCAACACTGTGGTTTGGGGGGCCTGTGAGGGTGGGAGACCTGGTGGCATACTGTGGGATTCTATAGCTCGGTGTTGGGTGGAGGCTGTGGGTATGGATTGTAGTGTGTGTTGGGATGGTGTGATAGGTTGGATGGTTCTGAGAGTAGTTGTGTGTGTGCTTGCCCTTGCTGTTCTGTTTCCCTCCCTCTGACTGACCTCTGTGGTTCCTCCTTGTCTCTTTTCCTAGCTCCTTTCGCTTTTTTGTCCTCTCCCCCAGCTGCTGTCGTTTGATTTTGTTCTGTCTCTGTCTTAGGAACACCCTCTTGTACTCTTCCGAGTATTTCAATCGTGGTTTCTCTTGGAGGATCCTGTTCCGCACTGTTTCCGTCCTGAGAATCAGCTTGATTGGTCGGTTTCTCCCCCTTTGAGGGAAACCCCCTATTCTCTGAAAATTTACAATCTGTCCATCTCTTCACCTATTTCCGTGATGATTTTCTCAATCTCCTTTCTTTCTTCCTGCTGCCTTTCAGTGTGTGTCCTTTCCTCTCTCTCCTGAAAGCCCATGGATAAACACTGATTTTGCCCTTTCTTCCTCCCATTGCCTCACCCTCTGTGACTCTGGATCCCGCCTGTATGTGGTCAGTTTCTCCCTTGATTTTTCCAGTGGCTCTTGATAGCCTTGTTGTGCCTCAGCATTCGACCTATCACCCTCTCCATTTGCAACCAGCTGATCTTCCCTTTCACTCCTTGGTCCTCCTTGGCAGACTGATGTGACCTTAGCATAATTCTAATTCCTTCCTTCCTGTTGGGCCCCTCGCAGCTTCATATACTGTGTCTTCTCTGGTCACTGCCCCTGAAAACCGCTTCAGCCTATTTATCTCAACTTCTAGGACCCTTATCTTGGCTACTGCAGTTTCGACTTGTGCCTCCCAATTCTTTGTCTCCTTCTCCAACCTCTTTTCCCAAATTCACAGAGAGCTCTTTCTCCATTTTTTCAGAAAGCTTCCTAATTTTCTCTCCCACTCTTGTTCCACCCTTTTTCCCTCTGCTCCTCCATCCACTCCTCCCTACCAGAACATTCTCATCTGTCCTTGGTTCCCTGCGAGTCCCCACCATTTTTTTTTTTTTTTTTTTTTTTTTTTGTGAGAGAAGAGGGGGAAGGGAAAGGAGAGAGGGGGGGGAGAGAGTGAGGGAAGAGTAGGAGAGGGGAGAGTTAAAAGGGGAAAATGGGGACGAGAGAGAAGCAAGAGAGGAGAGGGGCAAGAGAGAGAGAGAGGAGAGGAGAGAGAGAGGGGAGAGAGAAGAGAGAGAGAGAGAGAGAGAGGGGAGGGGGGGGAAAAGAGAGAGAAAGAGAAGGCAAAGAGGGGGAGAGAGAGGGGGCAGAGAGGGGGGAGAAGGGGGGGAAAGAGGGGGGAGATGGAAGAGCGAGAGGGGGGAGAGGGCTAGGGGGAGGGGGGAGGGGGGATGGGAGAGGGTGGGGAAAAGGGAGAGGGGAGAGAATAATGGGGGGGGACAGATGTTAGAGGGGGAGAGATGTTAGGGGGGGGAGGTGCTAGAGGTAAGAGATGTTAGAGGGGAGAGATGGGAGAGGGAAGAGAGAGAGAGAGATAGGTAGAGAGAGAGATATAGGTAAAGAGTGAGAGAGGTAGAGATAGGTCTACTTAGGGTAGAAATAGGGGGGGGGAGAGGAGAAAGGTTCAGATGGTCAGTTCACAGGACGGTGTGAAATCCTGTGTAGTGTGTTTGCGTGTGTACTACAGCTTACAAGTGCTTGTTCCTGTGTGTGTATGTGTATGTGTGTTTTGTGTGTATGTGTGTGTGTGTGTATGTGTGGGGTGTGGTACTCACCTAATTGTACTCACCTAATTGTGGTTGCAGGGGTCGAGACTCAGCTCCTGGCCCCGCCTCTTCACTGATCGCTACTGGATCCTCTCTCTCTCTGCTTCCTGAGCTTTGTCATACCTCTTCTTAAAATATGTATGGTTCCTGCCTCCCCTACTTCACTTGCTAGGCTATTCCACTTGCTGACAACTCTATGAAATGAAGAAATACTTCCTAAGTCCCTGTGACTCGTCTGAGTCTTCAGCTTCCAGTTGCGACCCTTTGTCCCTGTGTCCCCTCTCTGGAACATCCTATCTCTGTCCACCTTGTCTATTCCCGGCAGTATCTTGTATGTCGTTATCATGTCTCCCTGACCCTTCTGTCCTCCAGTGTCGTCAGTCCGATTTCCCTTAACCTTTTCCCCGTACGACATTCCCCTTTAGCTCTTGGGACTAGCCTTGTTGCAAACCTTTGTATTTCTCTAACTTCTTGACGTGCTTGACCAGGTGTGTGTTCCGGACTGGTGCTGCATACTCCAGTATGGGCCTAACATACACAGTGTACAGTGTCTTGAACGATTCCTTGTTAAGGTATCGGAACGCTATTCTCAGGTTTGCCAGGCGCCCGTATGCTGCAGCGGTTATTTGGTTGATGTGTGCCTCCGGTGATGTGCTCGGTGTTATGGTCACCCCAAGGTCTTTCTCCTGAGTGAGGTCTGTAGTCTTTGTCCACCTAGCCTATACTCTGTCTGCGGTCTTCTTTGCCCCTCCCCAATCTTCATGACTTTGCATTTGGCTGGATTGAATTCGAGAAGCCAGTTACTGGACCACATGTCCAGCCTCTCCAGGTCTCTTTGCAGTCCTGCCTCATCTCGTCCGATTTAATTCTTCTCATCAACTTCACGTCATCTGCGAACAGGGACACTTCAGAGTCTATTCCTTCCATCATGTCGTTCACATATATCAAAAATAGCACTGGTCCTAGAACTGACCCCTGTGGGACCCCGCTCGTAACAGGCGCCCACTGTGATACCTCTTCACGTACCATGACTCGTTGCTGCCTCCCTGTCAGGTATTCCCTTATCCATTGCAGTGCCCTTCCTTTTACGTGTGCCTGATCCTCCAGCTTCTGCACTAATCTCTTGTGGGGAACTGTGTCAAAGGCCTTCCTGCAGTCTAGGAAAATGCAATCTACCCAACCCTCTCTCTCATGTCTTACTTCTGTTACCTTGTCATAAAACTCCAGGAGGTTTGTGATACAAGATTTGCCTTCCGTGAACCCATGCTGGTTCTCATTTATAATCTTGTTCCTTTCCAGGTGTTTGACCACTCTCCTCCTGATAATCTTCTCCATGACTTTGCACACAATACATGTCAGAGACACAGGTCTGTAGTTTAGTGCCTCGTTTCTGTTTCCCTTCTTAAATATGGGGACTATATTAGCTGTCTTCCATTTCTCAGGTAGTTGCCCAGTTTCAAGGGATGTGTTGAAGATTGTGGTTAGAGACACACACAGCATCTCTGCTCCTTCTCTAAGAACCCATGGGGAGATGTTGTCCGGTCCCATCGCCTTTGAGGTGTCAAGGTCACTTAAGAGCTTCTTCACCTCCTCCTCAGTTGTTCGTATGTCATCCAACACTTGTTGGTATATTCCCTCTTGATGTTCCCTTCTGTTCTGTCTTCCCACAGCCCTTCCTGTCTCTACTGTAAAAACTTCCTTAAATCTCCTGTTCAGCTCCTCACATACCTCCTGATCATTTCTTGTGAGTTCTCCACCTTCTGTCCTTAATCTGATCACCTGGTCTTTGACTGTTGTCTTCCTCCTGATGTGGCTATACAACAGTTTCGGGGTCAGTCTTGATTCTCGATGCTATGTCATTTTCATACTGTCGCTGGGCCCTCCCTCCTTACCTGTGCGTACTCATTCCTGGCTCTGCGACTGATCTCCCTATTTTCGTGTGTTCTCTGCCTTCTGTACTTTTTCCATTCTCTATTGCACTTTGTTTTTGCCTCCTTACACCGTCGGGTGAACCAGGGGCTTGTTCTGGTTTCCCGTTGTTACTGTTGCCCTTGGGAATGAACCTTTTTCCACTACCTCCTTTGCTTTTTGTTGCTACATATTCCATCATTTCATTTACTGGCTTTCCTGCAATTTTCTCTGTCCCACTGGACCTCCCGCAGGAAGTTCTTCAACCCTATGTAGTCCCTCTTTTATAGTCAGGCTTTTCCATTCTACCTGTTATTCTCTCCACTTGCAGCTCTACTATGTATTGAAAGCACAGAACCACGTGGTCGCTAGCTCCTAGGGGACTCTCATACTTGATGTCCTCAATGTCTGAGCTGCCCCAGGGTGAACACAAGGTCCAATCTTGCTGGTTCATCCTCCCCTCTCACTCTGGTAGTGTCCTTAACATGTTGGTGCATGAGGTTTTCCAGCACACGTCCAACATCCTGGCTCTCCATGTTTCGGGCCCCCCATGTGGCTCCAGGTTTTCCCAGTCAATCTCCCTGTGGTTGAAACCCCCCATAACCAGCAACTTTGCTCTGCTCGAGTGAGCTCTTCTTGCCCCCTCAGCAAGTGTGTCCACCATTGCTCTGTTGCTTCTTCATATTCCTTCTTGGCCTCCTGCAGTTCTGTGGTGGATTATACATCACTGCAATGACCACTTTGTGTTCCCCAGACTGAAGGGTGTACCTGCTATGTAGTCTCTTTCTCCCGTCTCATCTATTCCTTCCATTTTCTCAAATTTCCATCTGTTTTTTACGAGCAGAGCAACCCACCTCCCCCCTGCCCTTCTATCTTTCCTCATGATCTGGTATCCTGGTGGGAAGATTGCATCTGTTATTGTCTCCATGAGTTTTGTTTTTGTAACTGCTATGATGTCTGGGGATTCTCATTGATTCTTTCTTGCCATTCCTCATGTTTATTCGTTAAACCATCTGCATTTGTGTTTCCAAACCTTCAACTTCTGTTTATTTCTGTAACTGTGGTGCGGGTGTGTTTTGTGTGTGTGTGTGTGTGTGTGTGTGTGTGTACGTGTTTTGTGTGTGTGTTGTGTTTTGTGTATGTGTGTATGTGTGTTGTGTGTGTGTGTGTGTGTGTTGTGTGTGTGTGTGTGTGTGTGTGTGTGTGTGTGTGTGTGTGTGTGTGTGTGTGTTTGTTGTGTGTTGGCTGTGTGTGTGTGTGTGTGTGTGTGTGTGTGTGTGTGTGTGTGTGTGTGTGTTTATGTGTGTGGTGCTGTGTGTGTGGGTGTGTGTGTGTGTGTGTGTGTGTGTGTGTGTGTGTGTGTGTGTGTGTGTGTGTGTGTGCTCGTGTGTATGTGTGCCCCCACTTCTAAGTATTCATACTGCTAATAAATATCAGTAGTAATAACCGTATTTCTAAAACTACCAACAGTGATTCTAGCACTTATCACTTCTACTTATAAAACACAGAAAGTAATTAGGTTGTAAAATTTAGCTTGTCTGAGCTTCTAGGAGTGTCTGACGTCACCCTCACTAGGCTTCCCCTCGCTAGGCTGCTCCTCGCTAGTCAACACTATCTTCACCTTATCTATGCTATTTCTGCTATAATTCTGGTAATAGCTTGCAGGAGTGAGTGACCAGTATCTAACAGTGACGCAAGGCAGGATTCAGAACCCCCAAACAACCCCAACAGGTGAGTGATACTTAAGCTGGCAGTGATGCGATGACAAGTTGCCAGATGCTGATGACATAGCCTTCTATCACTATTTTGAAAATTCTTCACCTGTGATCTTTATAACCGTATATGCTCATGCATCCCGTGTCCCTCAGTGTCACTTATGATAGAGTACACTTCACTTATATTGGAATACACTTCACATTCGGTGTTACACTTTATATGTATAATGTCACACAACTGTTGTGACATCACTGTTTCAGCAGGCCTAATGCCACCTTCCTTTGTTATATATTATATTTTTCCTTTCTACTTTTGCTTATTAACTTTTTCACTCTCACTGTATGGTGCCCCACATTTCACTTGTTATCCAATCTCAGGAAATTCTTGAACACCCGCTTCCACACTCACTTGAATCTTTGTATATTTGAATCTGTGTAGCAACAGAAGCCTACTATCCACTAACGGTTTGACACTTTGAAATATTAAAGATTTCAGGCTTCCTCTCGACTTTTTTTTAACTAATAACTCTGGTTATCACTCGTAGGATTGTTCACTGACGTTGTCACTACCACTTATTACTGCTAGCAGTTGTTGCACGCCTTAAAAACCACTAAAGTTCTCGGAGCCTTGTGACCCACGTCTGCTGACTGACTGTGTGTGTGTACTCACCTATTTGTACTCACCTATTTGTGGTTGCAGGGGTCGAGTCCTAGTTCCTGGCCCCGCCTCTTCACCGGTTGCTACTAGACCCTCTCTCTCCCCGCTCCATGAGCTTTATCAAACCTCGTCTTAAAACTGTGTATGGTTCCTGCCTCCACTACGTCATTTTCTAGGCTATTCCACTGCCTTACAACTCTATGACTGAAGAAATACTTCCTACTATCTCTCTGACTCATTTGTGTCTTCAACTTCCAATTGTGGCCTCTTGTTTCTGTGTCCCCTCCCTGGAACATCCTGTCCTGTGTGTGTGTGTAGGTGTGTGTGTGTGTGTGTGTGTGTGTGTGTGTGTGTGTGTGTGTGTGTGTGTGTGTGTGTGTTAGTTACCATTTTGTCCTAGGCACATGTCGATTAGACACTAGGCCTGTTGTAGGTGTGTAGGTGTGGTGTGTTAGTTAGTTACCATTTTGTCCTAGGCACATGTCAATTAGACACTAGGCCTGTTGTGTGTGTGTAGGTGTGTAGGTGTGTAGGTGTGTAGGTGTGTAGGTGTTGTGTGTGTGTGTGTGTGTGTGTGTGTGTGTGTGTGTGTGTGTGTGTGTGTGTGTGTGTGTGTGTGTGTTAGTTACCATTTTGTCCTAGGCACATGTCGATTAGACACTAGGCCTGTTGTAGGTGTGTAGGTGTGTGTGTTAGTTAGTTACCATTTTGTCCTAGGCACATGTCAATTAGACACTAGGCCTGTTGTGTGTGTGTAGGTGTGTAGGTGTGTAGGTGTGTAGGTGTGTGTGTGTGTGTGTGTGTGTGTGTGTGTGTGTGTGTGTGTGTGTGTGTGTGTGTGTGTGTGTGTGTGTGGGTGTGTTAGTTACATTTTGTCTGTGTGTGTGTGTGTGTGTGTGTGTGTGTGTGTGTGTGTGTGCCCCCACTTCTAAGTATTCATACTGCTAATAAATACCGGTAGATACCAGTAATTCTAAGCTTACCAATACTTGTAACACTTATTGATTCTACTTCTAAAATTCAGAAAGTAGCTAGGTTGTAAAATTTAGCTTGTCTCAGCTTAAGTGTCTGACGTTATCCCTCACTACCGCTTTACTCCTTGCACTCTCCTCTATGCTATTTCTACTCTAATTCTGGTAATGACTTGCAGGAGTGACCAGTATCTAACAGTGATGCAGGACCAGACTCAACCTTGCAAAATGCAACCTCAACAGGTGAAATACTTGCGCTGACAGCGGTGTGATGACAAGTTGCCAGAAGCTGATGACGTAGTTGTCGTACATAGGCCTTCTATCACTATTTTGTAACTCCTTCACCCGTGATGTTTATAACCATATATGCTCATGCATCCCGCGTTCCTCAAGTGATTTCACTTTTCACTTATTACAGAATACACTTCACATTCGGTGTTACACTTTATATGTATAATGGCATACAAACTGTTGTGACGTCACTGCTTCAGTAGGCCTACTGCCACCTTCCCTTGTATATTTTATTTTTTCTTTCTCCTTTTGCTTATTAACTTTTTCACTCTCACATTACAGTGCCCCACATTTCACTTGTTACCCAAACGCTGGTAATTCTTGATCACCCATTTCCACACTCACTTTGATCTTTTTATGTTTGTATCTGTGTGGCAACAGTGCCTAGTAGATCCACAATGGGTTGGCACTTTAAAAGAAAATACTGAATTTAGGTTTCCCCTCGAATTTTTTCATCTAATAACTATAGTGTGTGTGTGTGTGCCTGTGTGTGTGTGTGTGTGTGTGTGTGTGTGTGTGTGTGTGTGTATATGTGTGTGTGTGTGTGTGTGCCTGTGTGTGTGTGTGCGCCTGTGTGTGTGCCTGCCTGTGTGTTTTTGTGCCTGTGTATGTGTGCCTGTGTGTGTGTGTGTGTGTGTGCACGCGCCTGT
Organism: Cherax quadricarinatus; assembly: GCF_026875155.1. Taxonomy (NCBI): domain Eukaryota; kingdom Metazoa; phylum Arthropoda; class Malacostraca; order Decapoda; family Parastacidae; genus Cherax; species Cherax quadricarinatus. The sequence goes on along the minus strand of NW_026470609.1, from coordinate 2,657 downwards.
GTGTGTGTGTGCGCCTGTGTGTGTGTACGCACCTGTGTGTGTGTGCGCCTGTGTGCGTGTGCGCCTGTGTGTGTGTGCACCTGTGTGTGTACTCACCTATTTGTACTCACCTATTTGTGGTTGCAGGGGTCGAGTCTTAGCTCCTGGCCCCGCCTCTTCACCGGTTGCTACTGGGCCCTCTTTCTCCCCGCTCCATGAGCTTTATCAAACCTCGTCTTAAAACTGTGTATAGTTCCTGCCTCCACTACGTCATTTTCTAGGCTTACAACTCTATGACTGAAGAAATACTTCCTAATATCTCTCTGACTCATTTGTGTCTTCAACTTCCAATTGTGGCCTCTTGTTTCTGTGTCCCCTCCCTGGAACATCCTGTCTTTGTCCACCTTGTCTATTCCACGCAGTATTTTATATGTCGTTATCATGTCTCCCCTGACCCTCCTGTCCTCCAGTGTCGTCAGGCCGATTTCCCTTAATCTTTCTTCATAGGACATTCCCCTTAGCTCTGGAACTAACCTTGTTTCAAACCTTTGTACTTTCTCTAGTTCCTGTGTGTGTATGTATGTGTGTGTGTGTGTGTGTGTGTGTGTGTGTGTGTGTGTGTGTGTGTGTGTGTGTGTGTGTGTGTGTGTGTGTGTGTGTGTGTGAGTGTGTGAGTGTCTACCCTTGTGTGTGAGGGAGGGAGGGTTAGGGGGGGGGTAGTTGGTGTGGTTGAAAGATCCGTCATGTAGGCACAAATTTAGTCTCATTTATCTTTCCCAATTATCTACTCTCTCCACTTATTGCCCTTTCTGGATTTACGTATTAATTGTTGCTGGTTATTATCATTTTCCTTGTTCACATTGAGAGAGGACTTCCTAGCTTCCTAAGTATTCTTATTGCTAATAACTACCGGTAGTAACACTGCCTGTGTGCGTGTGTGCATGTGTGTGTGTGTGAGTGTGTGTGTGCATGTGTGTGTGTGTGAGTGTGTGTGTGTGTGTAAGAGTGTCTTGTGCGGTGTAATGACTGGCTGCAACTTCTTGTGACCTGACACAACCCTCCTGGGACCTGACCCTAGCACCGTCTTACAATGTTGCCCTTAAAAGCTTGTCCCACCTACCTTCTCACACTCGTCAACACAATATTCTCTATGTCTATGCTATTTCTATTCTAATTCTGGTAATAGCTTGCAGGAGTGAGTGACCAGTATCAAACAGTATGCAAGGCCAGCCAGGGCTGTCAACATGCAAACCACAAATAGGCGAATAAACTTGCGGTGACAGTTGCCAGCTGCTGATGACGAAGTCATCGTATGTAGGCCTTAAATCCCTATTTTGGAGATCCTTCACCCGTGATGATTATAACCATATATTCTCATACATCCCGCTTCCTCACACGCTTTCACTCTTCACTGATGATAGTATACACTTCACATTATATACACTTCACTTTATATGTATAATGGCACACAACTTGTCGTGACGTCACTTCTTCAGGCCTACCGCTACCAATGTGGCAACAGCGCCTAAGACCCCCAACGGTTTGCACTTTGAAATATTATGATTTCAGCTTTCCTCTCACTTTCTTTAACTAATAACTTCAATTATCACTCGTAGTATTGTTCACTGACGTTCCACTACCACTGATTACTGCTAGCTGTTATTGCACACCATGCAACGCTAAGGATCTCGGAGCCTTGTTACCCACGTCTTCACCCCACGGACCCACGCTAGTGTGTGTGTGTGTGTGTGTGTGTGTGTGTGTGTGTGTATGTGTGTGTATGTATGTGTATGTGTGTGTGTGTATTTGTTTCTGGTAATTTACAAGTGTGAAAATAAGATTCATAAATTATTAGGGAAAGAATACGAAGGGTAGTAAAGGGGAAGAGAGAGGAAGGGTGTGAGGAGGACCATATATTGTATGCAGATGGTGGTGGCAGTGAGAGTCGGTACTCATTTCTATGCATGGAGGACCTGCTTATAGGGAATGTGAGGGCGTGATAAGAAGCCCCGTCTCTGGAGCAACATGTCTTGGAATACACTACAAGAACATGTCTGGAAATACACTACAAGAACATGTCTGGGAATACACTACAAGAACATGTCTGGGAATACACTACAAGAACATGTCTGGGAATACACTACAAGAACATGTCTGGGAATACACTACATTGACGAGTCTTGGGATACACAAGACAAATATTATCAGTTTATAATTAACCTTCAGTGGGTTGTTCTCATGCTTGTGTTGGGCACTGAAAAAATAGTGCTGCCTTACCTTCCCTCGGATCAAACCTGATTACCTAACAGGCACTGGAATAACAATATGTGGCCACCTGGGTGTTACCAAAATTTTTTTTAAAAACGATAATAGAGCAAGTGTAGAATATTTCCTGCCACTTTCTGAAGGTACTTGAGAAGTGACTTTCTTCCTCGGTGCACTTACCTTTGCCACTTCACCCGCTGTAATACTGCTGCCAGAGAATTAGCAGAGCGAGAGGAGGGAGCGAAGGCTGGTAGAAAATGGAGGTGGTAAAAACGAGGGAGGTATATGGAAGGTGGTAGGGAGGGGATGCAGTTAGAGACATGGACGATGGAAGGGAGATAGGAAAATGAAAGGTTGAACAGGTAAAAAGAGGAAAGAATTATCTCCAGTGTAGCATCCTTTAATATAATAAA
>NW_026470608.1:0-10949 GCF_026875155.1 Cherax quadricarinatus | reverse complement strand
CTTTTAAATATCCTTATGTATTCCTGTTAACCTTTGGGGCCTAGTTCCTGGGCCCTTTTGTGTATCCATATGTTCTTGCGCTCCGTCCAACAGGATGGATATGGGTGCACAAAAAAACTAGCCACTTCGGTGGCAAAATCTAAATCAAAACCCTAATTTATTTCCTGTTAAACTAGCAGTAAGTAGGTACCTGGGTATTAGTCGACTGGTGTGGGTCGCATCCTGGGGGACAAGATTAAGGACCACAATGGAAATAAGTTAGACAGTCCTCGATGACGCACTGACTTTCTTGGGTTATCCTGGGTGGCTAACCCTCCGGGGTTAAAAATCCGAACGAAATCTTATCACAATTGCAATAAGTTTTAACGCAAATATTAGCTTTATCTAGAGTGAGCAGAGTCAGGGTATTTTCCAGGAATAGTTTGTAATATACCACTGTGGGTAATATATTGTGACATCTTGAATATTTCTGAGTTGTCTCTCTTAACAAGATAATATACATTAATAGGTCAGTGTATATTAACGCCATAATGTGTATTAACAGGATAAAGAGCGAGTGTATATAGTGAACTTGGCTCTTATTTAAATAAGTCAGTTTGAATTTTTAGGGATTAACCTACGTAATTTATATATTATTATGGAAGATAATTATAAACATTTAGAATTTGTGTAATTATGTCTAAATAAACTTTACTTATTACATAACTGAGGAATAATGAACGGGGTGAGGAGGGATGTTAACCCGGGGTGAGGAGGGATGTTAACCCGGGGTGAGGAGTGTGTTAACCCGGGGTGAGGAGGGATGTTAACCCGGGGTGAGGAGGGATGTTAACCCGGGGTGAGGAGGGATGTTAACCCGGGGTGAGGAGGGATGTTAACCCGGGATGAGGAGGGATGTTAACCCGGGGTGAGGAGGGATGTTAACCCAGGGTGAGGAGGAATGTTAACCCGGGGTGAGGAGGGATGTTAACCCGGGGTGAGGAGGGATGTTAACCCGGGGTGAGGAGGGATGTTAACCCGGGGTGAGGAGGGTTGTCAACCCGGGGTGAGGAGGATGTTAACCCGGGGTGAGGAGGGATGTTAACCCGGGGTGAGGAGGGATGTTAACACGGGGTGAGGAGGGATGTTAACCCGGGGTGAGGAGGGATGTTAACCCGGGGTGAGGAGGGATTTAAAACCCGGGGTGAGGAGGGATGTTAACCGGGGTGAGGGGGATGTTAAACCCGGGGGGGAGGAGGGATGTTAACCCGGGGTGAGGAGGGATGTTAACCCGGGGTGAAGAGGGATGTTAACCCGGGGTGAGGAGGGATGTTAACCCGGGGTGAGGAGGGATTTTAAAACCGGGGTGAGGAGGGATGTTAACCCGGGGTGAGGAGGGATGTTAACCCGGGGTGAGGAGGGATGTTACCCGGGTGAGGAGGGATTTTTAACCCGGGGTGAGGAGGGATGTTAACCCGGGGGAGGAGGGATTTAACCCGGGGTGAGGAGGGATGTTTAACCCGGGGTGAGGAGGGATGTTTAACCCGGGGTGAGGAGGGATGTTAACCCGGGGTGAGGAGGGATGTTAACCCGGGGTGGGGAGGGATGTTAACCCGGGTGAGGAAGGGATGTTAACCCGGGGTGAAGAGGGATGTTAACCCGGGGTGAGGGGGGGATGTTAACCCGGGGTGAGGAGGGATGTTAACCCGGGTGAGGGGGGATGTTAACCCGGGGTGAGGAGGGATTTTTAACCCGGGGGGGGAGGATTGTTAACCCGGGGTGAGGAGGGATGTTAACCTGGGGTGAGGGGGGTTGTTAACCAGGGGTGAGGAGGGTTGTTAACCAGGGTGAGGAGGGTTGTTAACCCCGGGGGGGAGGGTTGTTAACCAGGGGTGAGGAGGGATTTAACCCGGGGTGAGGAGGGTTGTTAACCCGGGTGAGGAGGGATGTTAACCCGGGGTGAGGAGGGTTGTTAACCAGGGTGAGGGGGGTTGTTAACAGGGGTGAGGGGGGTTGTTAACCCGGGGGTGGGGAGGGTTGTTAACCGGGGGTGAGGAGGTCGTTAACCGGGGTGAGGGGGGGTTTTTAACCCGGGGTGAGGGGGATGTTAACCCGGGTGAAGGGGGTTCTTAACCCGGGGGGAGGGGATGTTATAACGGGGTGAGGAGGGTTGTTAACCCAGGGGTGAGGAGGGTTGTTACCCGGGTTAGGAGGGTTGTTAACCAGGGATGAGGAGGGTTGTTAACCCGGGGGTTTGAGGAGGGTTGTTAAACCCGGGGTGAGGAGGGTTAACCCGGGGTGAGGGGGTATAAAGGACTTGTTTGGTAGCTGTTAGAGGGGTAGTTAAATGATATACTTATTCGGAGACTTCTTACTTTATTGATAAGTAGTGGTGGGTTACACAGCTTGTGTGTTTGTGCCCATGGCCCGGGCAGGCCATGCCGCGAGAGAGAGCATGAGAGTACTTGTGTCTCGTGCTTGGCCGCTGGTGTGAGTGAAGAGCCGAGGCAAGGGTGTTGGGCATACTGAAGTGGCAAGGCCTATAGATGGCAGCCACCTGAGTGGCGCGAAATATGAAATAAGCTGGCAGACAGCATGGGCTGTCTGTGCAGACAGTACAGGCTGTCTAATACGTCTCGGCCACCTACGCGCGGTCGTCCGACGCGACAATACTGGTAGTTAAAGGAAACTCGGTCTCTCTCTCGTTGGATACCACACCCGCCCCCCAGGGGGGAACAGAACACAATAAAAACATTATATATACATATGTCCTTCCCCCCAAACTTCCTACAGGGAGGGAAGAAAAAAACATGTGGGTGTGCTTAAACATCGTGGGTCAAAGGCAGTGAGCGTCGAAGGCATCACTGCACGCATTCCGCGTCTGGACAGATACTGCAACACGAGGAGACTCGCTGCGGCTGAGTGAGCTGCTGTCGTAAACAGGGTAACGGTTCTCCTCTGGAACGGTGAAAGCAGACATCGTAGGAGTCGCTGCAGGTTTCACTCAACCTGGGGCACACGACTTGCTGGTGCCCTCGAGTGAGGCGTCGGACAAACTCGGCAACTGGGCAGGGACTTCTGGCAAGCGACTCGGAGGACACTTCTCGACTGGTTACTGTCGCCTGGGCTATCATCTGCCCGGCGAGCGTTGGAGCGAAAGATGTGGAGCGAGGGGGAGTGCGGTTTACTGGCAGAGACGACTGGGCGAAACATCTGGGAGTCGTTACATCATACACATCTCGTACATAAATACTAGCATGTGAGAGAGCTAGCAGTCAAAGTGACATCTTCTTTGTGCAGGCTGCTCACTGAAGCTTGTGACACGAGGCTGACCAGCGCCTGCGACATGGGCTGGCTTGCGGCTTGACGAGTATATCACTCTCGACAGCTGGAGTATAGCAGAGGTTAGTCTAAAGGTCCCCAGACTTGTTTCTCTACATATTAACTGCACTCTGAAGGTCTGGAGGTGAAGTGAAACATATCTCGATGGGAATCGTAGAGGTACGATTCTGCAGAACCATCACGAGCGACGAGCATTAAAAGCTTTCTGTACAAGGGGCTCATTCGCTCGGGCTGAGAATCAGCTGATCAACCACTGGTCAGGCGGCGATGACTTAGTGGTACAATCAAGGGTTCTGACCACAGACCTCATGACAACGGGATAACTTACAAACCACACCGCTGTACATACGGTACAACATGGATTAATAACAAATGATGCTTTTTTCTGCGCATAAAAATGAACCCCCAACTAAAGGGGGGACATATACTAAATGTGAGAGAACACTGACGAGAGGAATTATTTAACACACGACATAATATCTTCTCTCAATCTCTCGACAATATGAAATAATTACTAGAACAATCGAATGTGACATCATGTGATGTCAGGCGGTGATGTCGCAAAGGTGACGTCAAGCAGCAGGACGTCAACAGAACATCTCGAGGTGACGTCAGGAGACATTCGTGAGGTGGACGTCAGCAGACCTCGTGAGGGTGACGTAGCAGACATCGTGAGGTGACGTCAGGAGACTAGTGAGGTGACGTCAGGCAGGACATCGGGAGGTGACGTCAGCAGACATCGTGAGGTGTCGTAGGCAGACTCGCGAGGTGACGTCAGGCGACATTAGTGAGGTATTGACGTCAGCAGACATCAGTGACGGTGTCGTCAGCAGACATCTCGAGGTGACGTCAACAGACATGTGAGGTGACGTCAGCAGACATCGTGAGGGTGACGTCAGTAGAATCGTGACGTCTTGAAGTCGGGCAGCATCGGGGTGGCGTCGATGTGATGCGGGCAGCAGACCACAGCATGTGGGCCTGGAATCTGGTAACTCGTGTAGATCGTTAGGTCTACATGAAATCGGCCCACCCACGTGACCGTCGAATCAACGTAGCTTCGGTGTGGCCTCGGGGCACTCGGATAACAGCAATGGCAATGATTCACACGAAAAATCAAGCAGAAAATAACAGCATGGGAGTGGGCAGTGTAGGTAGTGTGGTGGCGAGGTGCGTGCGTGAGTGTTTATGGCGGGCGGGCTATGGGCAGGTGAGGGAACAGCCACTTCATCTTCTCTCCTCCACCACCCACAAACACGTGGAGAGCTCACACTGGACGAAGAAATCACCACAAAATCACCTCTGGCTTGCTGGAAAACAGCTTTGTGCTGGAGTGAACAACAACAGCAACATACAAAGTGACGATGAACACGTGACTTGAGAAACAGCGTGGGGCACTGGGACGCAGTAGCGTGGCGTCACTGTGAGCCACTCACATTTCTCGGAAGAATTTCGATAAATTTCGGCATGGATACTGCTTGTACCTGTGTCTGGATGCTCAAACGTGCAGACACGACATCAGGATAACTCGTGAGAGGACGGATGCTTCTTGTTGTAGGGTGATGAAGTGAAGATGACTTCATACCTCTCCTTCCTCTCTCCAGGTATACACAACGCTGCGGACCACCGCTGGTACCAATTATATTGGCTTGTTTAGTAGCTGATAGATGCGGTAAGTTAACTGTTACTTCTTCGGAGACTTCTTACTTTATTGTAAGTAGAGGTGGGTTACACAGGCTTGGTTGTTTGTGCCCTTGGCCCGGGCAGGGCCATGCCCGCGAGAGAGAGATGAGATTACTAGTGTATCGCTGCTAGGCCGGCTGTGTGAGTGAGAGCGGAGGAAGGTCTGGGCATACTTATGTGCAAGGCCTATAGATGCAGCACCTGAGTGGCGCGAAATATGAAACTAAGCTGGCAGACTGCATGGCTGTCTGTGCAGACAGTACAGGCTGTCTACGGAGGGTTGTTAATCCAGGGTGAGGAGGTTGTCTAACCAGGGGTGAGGTAGGGTTGATAACCAGGGTCTGTGAGGAGGGGTTGATAACCAGGGGTGAGGAGGGTTGTTAACCCGGGGATTGAGGAGGGTTGTTAACCCGGGGTTAGGAGGCGTTGTTAACAGGGGTGAGGAGGGTTGTTAACCAGGGGTGAGGAGGGTTGGTATACCAGGGGTGAGAAGGGGTTGTTAACCAGGGGTCAGGAGGTGTTGTTAACCAGGGGTGAGGAGGGTTCGTTATACCGGGGTGGAGAAGGGTATTAACCAGGGGTGAGGAGGGTGTTAACCCGGGTAAGGACGGTTATGAACAGGGGTGAGGGGTGTTGTTAAACGGGGTTGAAAAGGGTTGTTAACCAGGGGAGAGGAGGGTTGTTAACAGGGGGTGAGGAGGGTGTTAACCACGGGGTGAGGAAGGGTTGTTAATCAGGGGTTAGGAGGGTTGTTAACCTGAGGAGGAGTAAGGAGGGTGTTTAACCGGGTGAGGAGGGATTGTTAACCAGGGGTGAGGCGGGTTGTTAAACCGGGGTGAGGAGGGATGTTACCCCGGGGTTGAGGAGGGGTGTTATCCAGGGGTGTGGAGGGTGTTAACAGGGGGTGAGGAGGGTTGTTAACCCGAGGGTGAGGAGGGTTGTTAACCTGGGCGTGAGGCAGGGTTGTTAACCGGGGTGAGGAGGGATGGTGAACCCGGGGTGAGGTGGGTGTTAACCAGGGCGTGAGGGCAGGGTTGTTAACCCGGGGTGAGGTGGGATGTTAACCCAGTGGCCGTGGGAGGGAATATTAACCCTGGGGGGTGAGGAGGGATGTTAACCGGGGTGAGGAGGACTATTAACCCGGGGTGAGGAGGGATAATAACACGGAGTGGAGGAGGATATTAACACGGGTAGTGAGGAAGGGATTATTAACCCGGGGTGAGGATGGATGTAACCCGGGGTTGAGGAGGGTGTTAATCACGGGGTGAAGGAGGGATATTAACCTGGGGTGAGGAGGGGATTGTTAACCCAGGGTGAGAAGGGATGTTAACCCGGGGTTGAGGAGGGATGTTAACCCGGGGTGATGAGGGATGTTAACCCGGGTGAGGAGGGATATTACCGGGAGTGAGGAGCGGATGTTAACCCGGGGTGAGGAGGGATATTTACCCGGGGTGGAAGTGGGAGGGTTCTTAACCCAGGGTGAGGGGATGTTAAACCCGGGGTGAGGAAGGGATATAAACGGCGGTGAGGAGGGATGTTAACGGGGGTGAGGAGGATATAACCCGGGGTTAGGAGGGCTATTTACCGAGGGTGAGGGGAGGGTGTTAACCCGGGGTGAAGCAGGGATATTAACCCGGGGTGAGGAGGGATGTTTAACCCGGGGTGAGGAGGGATGTTAAACGGGGGTGAGGAGGGACCGATGCTAACCCGGGGTTAGGAGGAGGGATGTGAAACCGGGGTGAGGAGGATGTTATCCGTGGGGAGGAGAGATGTTAACCCGGGGTGAGGAGGATGTAAACCAGGGTTGAGGAGAGGATGTCAAACCAGGGGTGAGGAGGGATGTCAACCGGGTGATGAGGGGATGTTAACCCGGGGTGAGGAGGGATTGTTAAACAGGGGTGAGGAGGGATGGTTTACCCGGGAGTGAGGAGGGATGTCAACCCAGGGGTGAGGAGGGAGATGTTAACCTGGGGAGAGGAGGGATGTCAACCCCTGGGTGAGGAGGGAAGTTAACCGGGGTGAGGAGGATGTTAACCGAGGTGACGGGGATGTTAACCAGGGGGTGAGGAGGGATGTCAAACCGGGGTGAGGAGCGGATGTCAACCCGGGGTGAGGAGTGGAGGTTTAAACCGGGCGGTGTGGGAGGATGTCAACCCGGGGTGAGGAGGGATGCTTAACCCCGGGCGTGATTAGGGATGTTAACCCGGGGGTGCAGGAGGGATGTCAACCGGGGTGAGGGGGGATGTCATCCCGGGGTGAGGAGGATGTTAATCCCCGGGGTCGCGGACAGGGTTGTCAACCCGGGGTGAGGCGGATGTCAACGGGTGAGGAGGGGATGGATGTCAACCCGGGGTGGAGGAGGATGTCAAAAACCGGGGTGGAGGAGGGTTGTCCAACCGGGGTGAGGAGGATGTCAACCCGGGGATGAGGTGGGATGTCAACCCGGGTGGAGGAGGGATGTCAACCCGGGGTGAGGGGGGATGTCAAACCCGTGGTGAGGAGGGTTGTCATCCGGGGTGGTGAGAAGGGATGTCAACCCGGGGTCGAGGAGGATGTTCAACCGGGGTGGGAGGATGTCCAACCAGAGGTGAGGTGGGATTGTCAACCCGGGGTGAGGAGGGATGTCAACACGGGCGTGAGGAGGGATGTCAACAGGGCGTGAGGAGGAGGGATTTCAACCAGGGGTGAGGCAGGTGTTGTCAACCGGGGTGAGGAGCGGATGTTAACCCGGGGTGAGGGGAATATTACCCGGGGTGAGGAGGGATGTCTAACACAGGGTGAGGAGGGATGTTAACCCGGGGTGAGGAGAGGGATGTTAACCGGGTGGAGGAGGGATGTTAACCCGGGGTGAGGAGGGATATTAACCGGGGTGAGGAGGGTTGTTAAACCCGGGAGTTGGGAGGGATATTAACCAGGGGTGAGGAGGGTTTTAACCCGGGGTGAGGAGGGATGTAACCCGGGGTGAGGAGGGATATTAAACCCGGTGTGAGGAGGGATGTTAACCCGGGTGTGAGGAGGATATTAACCCGGGTTGAGGCGGGTTGTTAACCGGGGTGAGGAGGGAGGTTACCCGGGTCGTGAAGAGGGATATTACCGGGGTGTGGAGGGATGTTAACCGGGGTGAGGAGGGATGTTAACCCGAGGTTGTGAAGGGATGTTAATGACCGTTATGGGGTTAGGTGGGATGTTAAACCGGGGTGAGGAGGGATGTTAAACCCGGGGTGAATGAGAGATGTTAAACCCGGGTGTGGAGGGATGTCTAACCAGGGTTGAGGAGGGGATGTCAACCCGGGGTGAGGAGGGATGTCAACACCGGGGTGAGGAGGGATGTTACCCGGGGTGAGGAGGGATTGTTAACCCGGGGAACGTGAGGAGGGATTGTTACCCGGCTGAGTGGAGGGATGTCAAACGGGGTGGAGGAGGGCCAGGATGTTTAACCCGGGAGGTGAGGAGAGCGATGCTCAACCGGGTGAGAGTGGGAAGTTATCCCAGGGTGCGGAGAGGATGTTAACCCGGGGAGAGGGAGGGATGTTAACAGGGTTGACGGAGGAATGTCAAACGGGGTGAGGAGGGATGTCAAACCGGGGTGATTAGGGATGTTAACAGGGGTGTGGCAAGGCTGTCAACCGGGTTGAGAGGGATGTTAACCCGGGGGTGAGGAGGGATGTTAACCCGGGGTAGGACGGATGTCAACCCGGGGGTGAGGGGGGATGTCAACCGGGGTGAGAGGACGTTAACCCGGGTGTGAGTACGGGTTGTAAACCAGGGGGTGTGAGGAGTTGATGTCAACCCGGGGCTGAGGAGGGATGTCATCCCGGGGTGGAAGAGGGATGTCAACCCGGGTGAGGAGGGTTGTCAACCCGAGGGTTGGAGGTGGACGAGGGATGTCAACCGGGTGAGGGGATGTCAACCCAGGGTGAGGAGGGATGTCAAAACCGGGGAGATGAGGAGGGGATATGTCAACCCGGGGTAGGTAGGGTTGTCAACCCGGGGTGGAGAAGGGATGTCAACCCGGGGGTGAGGAGGGATGTAATCCCGGGTTGAGTAGGATGTCAACCAGGAGTGAGGGAGGGATGTCAACACGGGAGTGAGGAGGGAATGTCTACCGGGGTGAGGAGGGTGTCAAACCGGGGCTGAGGGGATGTCAAACCTGGCCGTGAGGAGGTTTGTCAAACCGGGGTGAGGAGGATGTCAACCGGGTGAGAGGGTGTCAACCCGGGTGGGAGGGATGTCAACCAAAAGAGGTGAGGAGGATTTGTCAACCGGGTGTGAGGAGGATGTCAACCCGGGGTGAGAGGTGGTTGTCAACCCGGGCGTGAGGGGGAACTGTCAACCAGGGGTGAGGAGGGTTGTCAACCGGGTGAGGAGGTGGAGTCGACCCGGGAGTAAGGAGGGATGTAAACCCGGGTGAGAGGGATGTCATCCAGGGTGAATGGAAAAAGGGTTGTCAACCCGGGGTGAGGAGGGATGTCAACCGGGGTGAGGAGGGATGTCAACCGGGGTGAGGGGGAGGGATGTAACAGAGGTGAGGAGGATTGTCAACCCGGGGTGAGGAGGGATGTCAACCCGGGAGTGAGGAGGGATGTCAACCAGGGCGAGGGGGATGTCATAAAGGGGTGAGGAGGGTTGTCAACCGGGGTGAGGAGGGATGTCAACCGGGGTGAGGGGGATGTCAAACCAGGGGTGAGGAGGGATGTCAACCGGGGTGAGGAGGGTTTGTCAACCCGGGGTGAGGAGGGATGTCATACCCGGGGTAAGGAGGTATTGTCTCAACCCGGGGTGAGGAGGGGATCGTCAACCAGGAGAGTGTGAAAAGGGTTGTCAACCAGGGGTGAGGGGGATGTCAACCCGGGGTGAGGAGGGTTGTCAACCCGGGGTGAGGAGGGTTGTCAACCCGGGGTGAGGAGGGCTGTCAACCCGAGGTAAGGAGGGTTGTCAACCCGGGGTGAGGAGAGCTGTCAACCCGGGGTGGAAAGGGTTGTCAACCCTGGGTGAGGAGGGTTGTGAACCCCAAGTGAGGAGGGTTGTCAACCCGGGGTGAGGAGGGTTGTCAACCCGGGGTGGGAAGGGCTGTCAACCCTGGGTGAGGAGGGTTGTCAACGCGGGGTGAGGAGGGTTGTCAACCCGGGGTGAGGAGGGATGTCAACCAGGGGTGAGGAGGGTTGTCAACCCGGGGTGAGGAGGGATGTCAACCCGGGGTGAGGAGGGATGTCAACCCGGGGTGAGGAGGGATGTCAACCAGAGGTGAGGAGGATTGTCAACCCGGGGTGAGGAGGGATGTCAACCCGGGGTGAGGAGGGATGTCAACCCGGGGCGAGGAGGGATGTCAACCAGGGGTGAGGAGGGTTGTCAACCCGGGGTGAGGAGGGATGTCAACCCGGGGTGAGGAGGGATGTCAACCCGGGGTGAGGAGGGATGTCAACCAGGGGTGAGGAGGGTTGTCAACCCGGGGTGAGGAGGGATGTCAACCCGGGGTGAGGAGGGATGTCAACCAGGGGTGAAAAGGGTTGTCAACCCGGGGTGAGGAGGGATGTCAACCCGGGGTGAGGAGGGATGTCAACCCGGGGTGAGGAGGGATGTCAACCAGGGGTGAGGAGGGTTGTCAACCCGGGGTGAGGAGGGATGTCAACCCGGGGTGAGGAGGGATGTCAACCCGGGGTGAGGAGGGATGTCAACCAGGGGTGAGGGGGGTTGTACCCGGTGAGGAGGGATGCAACCCGGTGAGGGGGGTTTTAACCCCGGGGGTGAGGGGGTTTTTGTCAACCCGGGGTGAGGGGGGATGTAACCCGGAGGAGGGCAACCCGGGTGGGAGGGATGTCAACCCGGGGTAGAGGGATGTAACCCCGGGGGTGAAAGGGATGTCAACCCGGTTGAGGGGGGAGGTCAACCCGGGGTAGGAGGATGTCAACCGGGTGAGAGGGATGTAAACCCCGGGGGGGGAGGGAAAG
>NW_026470606.1:0-11253 GCF_026875155.1 Cherax quadricarinatus | reverse complement strand
TTTTTTATATTATCTACATACTGTTCACTTGTATGCTTCACTGTAAACACTTGGTCTACACACCCCCTACCCTTCCCAAAGCCTGCTTGTTCATCTGCAGTCCTACTCCCCATCTTACTCTCAATTCTTTCAATAATAACTCTACCATACACATTACCAGGTATACTCAACATGCTTATTCTCATATAATTCTTACACTCTCTTTTGTCAACTCTGTCTTTATACAAAGGAACTACGCATGCTCTCTGCCAGTCATTAGGTACCATCTGCTCTTTCATATATTTATTAAATAAAAGCACCAACCACTCAAAAACTATATTCTTACCTGCTTTTAACATTTCTGTCTTGATCCCATCAATCCCAGCTGCTTTACTTCCTTTCATTTTACCCACAGCCTCACATACCTTCCCATACTCACATTCAGTTCTTCCTCACTCCTAAAAGATGTTATACCACCCTAGCCAGTGCATGAAATCACAGCTTCTCTATCTTCAACAACATATAACAGTTTGTTCCTCAAAATATTTCCTCCAATCTTCCCAAAAAATCTGACTCTCCATCTATTAACTCTCCCTGTCTATTTATAATTGCCAAATCCATTCGTTCCCTAAGATTTCTCAATTTATTTATCTCACTCCAAAACTTTTTCTTATTCTCAGCAAAATTTGTTGACAGCACCTCATCCACTCTCTCATATGCTCTTTTTTCCATTCCTTTACCATTCTCTTACCCTCTCTTTTTCTCTTCATGTACTCCTCCCTCTTTATATCATTCCTGCTTTGCAAAAACTGAGATGCACTAACAGTATAGCATAGCATAGTTAACAAAATATACGTAAAATCGAAACACTGTTTATCCTAGTGTAGTGTTGTAATAATGTTGGTAGAATTACCAACAATATGCAAAGTAAAAGTACACAAGTGCAACTAATGTGACATTTTATTAAGGCAACGTTTCGCTCTCCAGGAGCTTTGTCAAGCCGTTACAAACAGTACATGGACACAGAGGGTATATATAGGCTCAGAGTGAGGTGAAATACTAGTGGTAGTAGTAGTAGTAGTAGTAGTAGTAGTAGTGACATAAGTTGTAGTAGTAGTAGTAGTAATACAATATGGTAGAACAATGAACTCGTACATGAGTAAAAGGATATAAAAGCTATTACTTGGGTAACATAAAAATAGGTTAGACAAATATAGACTGGATAGAGAAGGCCTGTTTCAGTGTTCACTCTCTGTAATGTGCTTTGTGTAGTATTAACAGGAGAGACTATGTGATGGCAGGGTTTACTGTTTTCAGGAGGATTCTTGCTAAGACTTCAGAGATGGTGAAGCTGCCTTTGTTTTGTTTAATTGTATTCAAAACAGCGATTAGTGCTGACTCAAGGCACTTGCATCTACGGAAATTAGTATCTTTGATCACTAATTGGGCGTCCCTGAATTTCATGAGATGATTGGTGGAATTTCGGTGTTGTACACAGGCGTTGTTCAAGTTATCGTTCCTACATGTGTATATGTGTTCATTGAGGCGGGTGTCAAGGTTTCTTGCTGTTTCACCTACATAAATCTTGTCGCAGCCTCCACAGGGTATAGTGTAAACCCCTGCATTGGCTGGTTCGTGGTGCTTTGATTTTGTCCTGGTTAGATCCTTTATTAAAGTCGGGAAGCGATGGCGACTCGGGTGTTAATTGGAGGTATACACAAATAACCCCACTTAAAAGAGAGAAGCTTACGACCGTTTCGGTCCGACGGGGACCAGAGTTTGTAATGGTCCAAGTCGAACCAAACGCGTCTAAGTTTTCTCTTTTATGTGCGGGTTATTTGTGTTTTTGTTCCGTCCGGTATTGTTTCCTTTTTGTTATTTTTTGAGAGACTTAAGAAAAAAGTTCAGTGCAACCCCGGCTGTGGGGGAAAAATTATAATTTGTTGGGAGTGGGTTTGGGGTTGGAGAAATTTTTTGATCGGAGAGTTTTTTTTTTTGCGTCTTTTAAAGAAAAAGGAAGGAAAAAGAATCGGCGAAGGTTTTGGGGAAGTATGTACTTCCTTTTCAAGAAACTCAGGACTACAAATTTGGTATGCTCGGTATGCCTTTTGGTCTATTTCTTGACTGGAATAGAAGTGTGTGATTTCATTTTTTGGTAGGTTTCTGATAAACTTGAAATCTTAGGTTGTTATCTATTTTGTGAATGAGGACATTGAGGGAAAGGTAGCTTGTCATTGGACTTTTCTTTAGTGTAAACTGGATCGCCAGGTCAACTGCATTGAGCCTTGCCGAAGATTCCTACATCGAAAGTTTGGAGTTATTACGAGGACGTCGTCCACGTACGTAACCCAAAGTGAAACTTGAAGGGATGATGTTGGTGAAGTGTTCGGACTCTAGGTGTTCCATGTATAAGTTGTCTAGGATGGCACTGATGGGGGACCCTTTCCCCATGCCGTAGGTTTGTTTGTAGAGCCTGTTATTGAAAAAAAAACCCAGTTGAAATTAACCAGAGTTCAATCAAGTCAACAAAATCCCCGGGACGTAGTGGAAGATTAAGGTCCTGATTGACTTTGCGTTGTTGAACCTCGATGGCTTTAGTGGTAGGTACTTTGTGAAGAGGGAAGTCACGTCCAGCTACTTAGTTTTTTGTTAGATGGAGAGGTTTGGATGCGGTTTGAGAAGGTGCCCGAGTGTTTAAGATGAGCTGGGCTGATGGTCCCAGAAGGCAGGAAAGATGTTTTGGGATAGAACTCCCGGTAGTTTGTGTGGAGCATGCCTATACCTGATGTGATTGGTCTTTAGAGGAATATTGTGTTTTTGGGTCTTGGGTAAACCATACATGTGTGTTGGGTTTAGGGTTGTGGGGAACAGTACGAAGTTTCTTCCCTTCTCTAGTGCGTTTGAGTATTTGTCTGGTTTTGTATAGAAACTTTGGTGAATGTCTCCCACTGTTGAGTGTGATGGGTTCGTATGTAGACTGTCACTCAAAAGGTCCATCATTTTAGTGTTGTATCACTGGTGTTGATTGTGATGACTCCAAACCTCCTTTGTCGGCGGTGGTGACGATAATGTTGGGGCGTTGGCGAGGTCCTTTGGCAGTGATGTACATTAGGAAGATTGAAGAAGGTTCACATAAAGCGGGGCAGTGAGAATGCCCTGTTTAACCCCTCGGAAGTTGTTGTCACTGTGTCTTGGTTCGGGTAACTGGGTTTTGATGATAGTTAGGTTTGCGTATGTTGTTGGTAAATTGAGTCCAGACTCGTGCTTTTTTCTCGTAGTTAGTTAAGGTTTCGTGCGATAGGTTTTTATCAGGGATTTGCATCCCATTTCCTTCCATGACGTTAGTGCAGGGGTGTACTGAAGTTTGCGACTGGTTTGAATCTTCTGTTGGGGTTGGCTGTGGGACTGTCTGAGAATAAGCTCAGCTGTGTTGGTCAATCTGAAGATTGGCCCTCATATTCCTTGAAGTTTCAAAGGTTTTTAGCGACGTTAGATAGTTCTTCGGCAATTCTTTAAAGGGTAAGATTTCAATTTTATCAGAAACCTACAATAAAAATTATCTCACCCCCTTCTATTCCAGTCAAGATTCTAAACAAAGAGGCACATCATCGGGTTTTCCCTAAGGACTACGAATTTGTAGCCCTGATTTTTTTTGACGAGGAATGTACATACATTCACCAACCTTCACTGAGTTACATTTTCCTTCCTTTTTTCATCAAAGACTGCAAGAAAAGAGCTCTTCAGATCAAAATTCTCCACGCATCAACCCCACTCCCAACAAAGTTATAATTTCTTCCACAGCCAGGTTGCACTGAACTTTTTCCTAAAGTCTCTCAAAAGGCTACCACCAGACCCAGCCATCTCTTCCAGCACTTCAATAGGATCGAACCAGGACAAATTCAAGTCACACAAACCAGCAATGCGGGGTTTAAAACTATACTCCTTGGAGGCCCCGACAAGATTTATGTAGGTGAAACAGCAAGAAACCCTGACACACCGCCAATGAACACATTTACACATTAGTATGAAACTTAAACAAGTTTGTGTACAACACCAAAAATTCCACCAATCTCTCATGAAATCGGGACGCCAATTAGTGATCAAAAAAAAACTATTTCCGTAGATGCAAGTGCCTTGAGTCGCCTAATCGTGTTTCGAATAACAATTAAAACAAAACAAAGGCAGTTTCACCATCTCAAAAGTTTAGCGGGAAATCCTCTTAACATAAACCCTGCTTTCACATAGTCTCTGTGTTAATACTCCACAAGCACATTACGAGAGTGAACACTGAAACGGCCTTTGCTATCCATCTATTTCTGTCTAACAAATTTTTTGTTACCCAAGTATATTTTTTAAAACATTCTTTACCATGTATGAGTTAAACCCTTTCTACCTTTGGGTTTTAAACTACATACTTACAATTTTGTCACTACTATATTTACCACTAGTATTGCACTCCTTAGCCTATATAAAACCCTCTGTGTCCTATGACGTTTGTAACGGCCCTTGACAAAGCTCCTGTAGGGGCGAAACATGCCACAATAAACTGTCACTTTGTTGCATTTGTGTACTTTTACTTTACATATGTAGTGTGTTATGGACCCCACAGAAACACTACTGTTTCCCCTATACAGTGTTTTTTTATGGACAACCACAGAAACAGTACTGTTTCTCCTAGTACAGTGTTGTTATGGACAACCACAGAAACACAAATGTTTCTCCTTAGTACAGTGTTGTTATGGACAACCACAGAAAACTACTGTTTCTCCTAGTACAGTGTTGTTACGGACAACCACAAAAACACTGTTTCTCCTAGGGCAGTGTTGTTATGGAAACCACAGAAACACTACTGTTTCTCCTAGTACAGTTTATACAACCACGAAACACTAATGTTTCCCTAGTACAGTGTTGTTATGGAAAAACCCACAGAAACACTAGATTTCCCCAAATTTACAGTGTTTTATGGAAACCCCCAGAAAAAAATACTGTTCCCCTTTAGTATAATATTGTTAGGGGACAACCACATAACACTACTGCCTCAACTTAGGATTCCACTACATTAAATAAACTGTACTCACATCCTAGCAAGACAACAACCCAAACTTAAACAGTTATTAATATTTGAAGCTATAAAATCTAAAGAAGCCAGTACCTTGCTGATGTGTCTGACCTTGCTGATGTGTCTGACCTTGCTGTGTCTGTATCTTTATGTGTCTGGGCCTTGAAAGTGTCTTTACCTTGCTGATGTGTTTGACCTTGCTAATGTGTCGTCTGACCTTGCTGTGTTGACCTTGCTGATGTGTCTTACCCTTTTGATATGTGTGTACCTTGTTGTTTTGTCTGTACCTTGTTGATGTGTCTGTACCTTGATGTGTCTGTACCTGATGTGTCTATACCTTGCTTTATGTGTCTGGACCTTGCTGATGTGTTTGTACCTTGTTTTGTCTGATCTTGTTAGTGTGTCTGACTTTACTAAGTGTCTGACCTTGTTTATGTGTCTGACATTGCTGATGTGTCTTACCTTGCTGGTATGTGTGTACCTGTTGATGTGTCTGTACCTTGTTGATGTGTCTGTACTTTTATGTGTCTGTACCCTGATGTGTCTATAACCTGTTGATGTGTCTGTACCTTGATGTGTCTGCACCCTGATGTGTCTATACCTTGCTGATGTGTTTGTACCCTTTAAGTGTCTGATCTTGCTAGTGTGTCTGCTTTACTAATGTGTCTGACCTAGTTAATGTGTCTGACCTTGCTAATCCATCTGACCTTGCTAATGTGTCTGACCCTGCCAATGTATCTGACCTTGCTAATGTGTTTGATCTTGTTGATGTGTCTGACCTTGTTAATGTGTCTGACCTTGATAAAGTGTCTGACCTTGTTGTGTTTTGACCTTGCTGATGTGTCTGACCTTGCTAATGTGTCTGACCTTGCTAATGTGTCTAAACCTTGCTAATTTTGTCTGATCTTGTTAATGTTTCTGACCTTGTGATGTGTCTGACCCTTTCTAATGTGTCTGACCCAGCTAATGTGTCTGACCCAAGCTAATGTGTCTGACCTGCTAATGTGTCTGACACTGCTAATGTGTCTGACCTTGCTGATGTGTCTGTACCCTTTTTGTGTCTGTACCTTGCTGTGTCTGACCTTGCTAATGTGTCTGATGCTGATGTATTTACCTTGGTAATGTGTCTGTACCTTGTTGATCTTGTTGATTTTGTCTGTATCTTGCTTATGTGTCTGACCTTGCTACTGTGTCTGACCTTGATGTTTTCTGACCTTGTATTGTGTCTGACCTGCTGGTGTGTCTGACTGTGTTGATGTGTCTGTACCTTGCTGATGTGTCTGACCGTGTTGATGTGTCTGACTCTGCTGATGTGTCTGACCTTGTTTGGGGTGTGTGTACCTTGTTGATGGCATCTGTACCTTGTGATGTGTCTGAACCTTGTTGATGAGTCCAACCTTTTTGATGTGTCTGTACCTTGCTGATGTGTCCAACCTTGTTGATGTGTCTGACTTGTTGATGTGTCTGACCTTGTTAATGTGTCTGACCTTTATAATGTGTCTGACCTTGTTGTGTCTGACCTTGCTGATGTGTCTGACCTTGCTAATGTGTCTGACCTTGCTAATGTGTCTAACCTTGCTAATGTGTCTGATCTTGTTGATGTGTCTGACCTTGTTAATGTATCTGACCCTTTTTGTTTCTGACCTTGCTGATGTGTCTGACCTTGCTAATGTGTCTGACCCAGCTAATGTGTCTGACACTGCTAATGTGTCTGACCTTGCTGATGTGTCTGTACCTTGGTCTGTACCTTGTGTGTCTGTTTCCCTTTCTGTGTCTGGACCTTGCTAATGTGTCTGATGCTGAAAGTATCTGACCTTGTTAATGTGTCTGTACCTTGTTGATCTTGTTAATGGTCTGGTACCTTGTTGATCTTGTTGATGTTTTCTGTATCTTGCTTATGTGTCTGACCTTGCTACTGTGTCTGACCTTGATGTGTCTGACCTTGTAGTTGTGTCTGACCTTGCTGGTGTGTCTGACTGTGGTTTATGTGTCTGTACCTTGCTTGATGTGTCTGACCCTGTTGATGTGTCTGACTCTGCTGATGTGTCTGACCCTTTCTGGTGCGTGTGACCTTGTTGATGCATCTGTACCTTGCTGATGTGTTGACCTTTTTGATGAGTCCAACCTTGTTGAAGTGTCTGTACCTTGCTGATGTGTCTGACCTTGTTGATGTGTCTGACCTTGTTGATGGGGTCTGACCCTGCTGATGTTGTCCGACCTTGTACATGGAGCTTGGGAATTTTGCTATAAGTTGGTGCAGACCTTTGGCAGGTTCATTAAGAGTCAGACCCTCGTGATGCTCCAGTTTAAGTTGAAGGTCCATTACTCTTCCAGCCCTTTATGACCTTGATCATCATACTCTCACTAACATGACCTTGATCATCATACTGTCCTCTGATGACCTTCATCATCAACTGTAACTCCTAACATTTAAGTTAAGTATTTCTTCATCACATGTAGTTAACCCTTAACCCTTTCAGGGTCCGTCCCGTAGATCTAGGGTTGGTCGGTAAAGTGTCCAAACCGTAGATCTACGCCAAAATTCTAGTGCCGTCAAATTTAGCGCGAAAAGCGCTCATAGGCCTACATATGAGAGAAGGGGTCTGCGCGGTGGGTGTGCGCCATAAACAAAAATCTAGGCGCCTGCATAGCATTGTGGGAACGCCGGCTCAGTCACCCTTGTTCACCATGTCCTCGTCGCAAGTCAGCTCTCACTCCCCGGAAAATTGGGACTCTCCTCTTCCTGTCTGATAGTTCTGACAATGATGGAAGTGGAAATGAAGACGAATTCTACGGCTTTGATAAGTTAGTGACCGAAAATAATGACCAGGATATCGATAATAGTGCAGAAAACCCCGACGATCCTCGACCTTCTACCTCTGGTGTGGGCACTCGTGACTCACGGTCGGGTGTTCCTAAACGTTAAGAGAAAACTAATATTTTCCCGTGGCCTGGCCTCTGACTTCAGTAATGACGATGATTCTGACGTGGATTGTGATTTTATTGCGCTCGACGATCATTCGAGTAGTGATAGTGAGGAAACATATTCACCAGTGAAGCGTCGGTATGTTCGCCGCCGCATGCACTCGGGTAGTGTACCCTATGCTGTGCCCAGGGGACGGAGTTCATCCCGGAGTACATCCCGGAGTACATCCCGTGGCCCTACACCCGTTTTAGGTAGTGATAGTGAGGATGATGTGGCTACACTTGGCATGGATGGGCCACAGACATCAGTGGATGGTGTAGTGGGGCTGGTGGTGGTTAGCGGCACCGCCATGCGTGACTCGCTGTGCCACGCGGGAACCCACGCTGCTGACTCGTCAGTTCAAGGACAAAGCGGAGCGTCACCCACCAGCCCGCCACAACCACCCGTACAACCAGCCTATGATGTCCAGTATCCACCAGCAAACCGTATCTGGGATTGGCAGCAAAATCCCCAATTTTGTTCCCAGCCCTCACCACTTTGATGACTCGCAAAGTGGAATTCTACCTACCTGTCCCCTTGGAACCACGGCCAATGAACTGGAATTCTTTGAATTATTCTTTGACCAGCCATTGATGGAAATTATTGTCAGGGAAAGTAATAAGTATTTCAGTACACCATGGCAAATACGATCTTATCACCACAGTCAGACTACACAGGTGGAAAGAGACGACTGTTGCAGAAATGTATTTGCTTTTTGCAACAATAATGCTTATGCCTCACGTCTATAAGCATAATATAAAAGCATACTGGTCACAGATCGGCTAATTTGTACCCCATCCTTCAGTGAAAATAATACCAGTGAACAGGTTTATCTTACTGTTACGTATGTTGCACTTCTCTGACAAAACCAGGCCTGACAGAAGTGACAGGTTATACAAGATTAGAAATGTTTTCATGTATCTCAAACAAAAGTTCAGGATATACTTTTATCCATTCAAGAATTTGTAATTGACGAGTCTTTGATTTTGTTCAAAGGTAGACTGTCATTCAAGCAGTATATACCGAGCAAGAGGAACCGCTTTGGTATAAAATTGTTTGTACTCTGTGATTGTGACAGTGGCCTGGTGTTGGATATTGTTGTATACACGGTAGTAAAACATTGAAAGATACCAAGATGTTATTGGGTAATATCAGGTGACGTAGTGAGAAACATGATGGCACCTTATCTTGGTAAGGGCCATACATTATATACCGATAACTGGTACACAAGCCCATTACTCAGTGATTTCATGCGATGTGAACAAGACAGATGTGTGTGGCACAGTGGCGTTCTAATCGTAAACATATGCCCAGGCTCAACGCAGGTGTTCGTGGTGATGACGTGAGGTGTTTATCTGCCAATTGAATCATGGCAATTACGGTGGCAATGCAAACGAGATGTCACTTGTTGACCAACCATCCTCACCGTAATGAAATGCAGGCAGTGGCAAGCGATCACGCAGTGACTAACTGACCCAGGTATTCGAAAACGTGACTGTGATGATTATACACAAAACATGCGCTTGGTGAAAACGTTGCAATGCAGATTGGTTGTGTTGACTGTGTTCGTAAGAGTTACAAGTGGTACATGAAAACATTTCTTCCATCTCATGGACATTTCAATGCTGAATGCATTATATTACGTCAAATAAAAGACTGGTACAGACCACCGTGTATGGTGAATTTTGTTTGTCTGTTGTTCAGCGACAACTCATTTAATGAAGTACAAGGTACAACATCCTGCCAATACAAACAAAAGGTCCTCGAATTCATTCACAAATATACCCAAAGCCCGGTTTGGAGAAGAGAAGGTGATCATTTCATAATACAGCTTCCTTCAACTCAAAAGAAATTGCTCAGAAGAGATGCATTGTCTGTGCACAAACAAACGACGGCAACAAAGACGCAAAGACACTCGGTTTATGTGTGAGGAATGTAAGGTGCCTCTGTGCATGGTGCCTTGTTTCAAGGAGTTCCACAAGCTCCAGCAGTTCTAAAACCATGTCCAGTGATTGTAAATATGTAAATATATGATAGAACATTAGTATTATACAATATTTGTGCATGTTTATTGTAATAAACAACAGTGGTAAACAATAACATGATAATAACTTTAGTGCGGTTATTGTGTTCAATACAGTGAGTTTATATATATACATTATATACAGTATTGGTCTCTCAGGCCCCAAATGTTAGTAGGAATAGAAAAAAATTGGAAAAGAAAAGAAAAACAACTAAAACAACAAAATAATATAATACGCGTATGTGGAATTCGTCGATGTTACCGCAACCACATCATTTTCTACAAACTTCTTGGCACTGTATCTCGGTAAGTACTGATCAGATTCTAATTTTTTTGTTTTATTACCTTCACAAAAATATGCTCTTTAATTCTGTAAGAAAAAATAATTTTTTTTTTTTCAAAATTTCTTGGACACTGGTGCGTGACTTCAGATTTTGGCCTTGGACCCTGAAAGGGTTAAACTGTCCAAACGTAGATCTACGTTCGGAGCGCTACGCGTGCCAAACGTAGATCTACGTTTGGACAATTTAAGGGTTAATGGCTTGGTGTTGTAATGGCTCGGTGTTGTCAATGGCTCGGTATTGTTAATGGCTTGGTGTTGTTAA
This sequence comes from Cherax quadricarinatus, assembly GCF_026875155.1. Taxonomy (NCBI): domain Eukaryota; kingdom Metazoa; phylum Arthropoda; class Malacostraca; order Decapoda; family Parastacidae; genus Cherax; species Cherax quadricarinatus. The sequence goes on along the minus strand of NW_026470606.1, from coordinate 622 downwards.
TGGCTTGGTGTTGTTAATGGCTTGGTGTTATTAATGGCTTGGTGTTGTTAATGGCTTGGTGTTATTAATGGCTTGGTGTTGTTAATGGCTTGGTGTTATTAATGGCTTGGTGTTGTTAATGGCTTGTTATTAATGCTTGGTGTTGTTATGGCTTGGTGTTGTTAAGGCTTGTGTTGTTAATGCTTGGTGTTGTTAATGGCTTGTTGTTTAATGGCTTGGTGTTGTCAATGGCTTTGGTATTGTCAATGGCTTGGTGTGTTAATGACTTGGTGTTATTAGTGCTTGGTGTTGTTAATGGCTTGGTGTTATAGTGGCTTGGTGTTGTTAATGGCTTGGTGTTATTAGTGGCTTGGTGTTGTTAATGGCTTGGTGTTGGTTAATGGCTTGGTGTTATTAATGGCTTGGGTGTTGTCAATGGGCTTGGTTGTCAATGGCTCGGTATTGTTAATGGCTTGGTGTTATTAATGGCTTTGTGTTATTATGCTTGGTTTGTTAATGACTTGGTGTTGTTAATGGCTTGTGGTTGTTAATGCTTGGTGTTATTAATGGCTTGGTGTTGTTAATGGCTTGTTGTTAAAGGCTCGGTGTTGTTAATGGCCGGGGTTGTTAAAGGCTTGGGTTT
>NW_026470605.1:0-12122 GCF_026875155.1 Cherax quadricarinatus | reverse complement strand
GCTAAGATCGACGCCTGAAAACCACAAATGTAATAAGTGGTAAAATTACTTCTCCATTAGTTGCACTTTGTTCATTGTGCCCTTTTATTTACAACCACAAATAGGTTAGTACACACACACACACCACACACAAACAAACACACACACACACACACACACACACACACACACACACACACACACACACACACACACATACACACACAAACACACACAAAAAACCACCCCACCCACACACCCCACACACACACACACACCACACACACACACACACACACACAGCGCTGGGGAGGGGGACAAAAAAGCGAAAGGAGCTAGGAAAAAAACAAGGAGGGAACCAGCGAGGTCTGTCAGAGCAGGACAGAACAGCAAGGGCAACACCACACAAACTACTCTCAGAACCATAAAACCCTATCACACCATCCCAACACACCCTACAATCCATACCCACAGCCTCCCCCCAACACCAAGCTATAAAACCCCACAGTATGCCCCCAGGTCCTCCACCCTCACAGGCCCCCAAACCACAGTGTTGGAAAGGAAATGAAGGTATGGTACACAAACGCTGATGGAATAACAAATAAGTGGGAGGAGGTGGCAAGAAAGAGTAAAAGAAGCATCACGGACATCATAGCTTCACAGAAACCAAAGCTTACAGGTATGAAACAGATGCCATTTTCCAACGGGATACCAAATCCTGAGGAAAGACAGGGGGGAAACAGGGGGGGTGGAGGAGTGGCGTTGCTGATCAAAAATCGCTGGAATTTTGATGAGCTGGAGAGAGAAGATAGCGGAGAAGAAAGTGATTACATAGTGGGAACACTTCACTCTGGAGGTCCCAAGGTGGTAATAGCAGTGATGTTAACCCACCACGAACAGCAGGAGGCCAAGGCAAGAGTACGACGAGAGCAATAGAGCGATGGTTGACACACTAGCTAGAGTGGCCAGAAGAGCTCATGCATGCAGGGCAAAGCTCCTGATCATGGGTGACTTTAACCACAAGGGATGATTGGGAGAAACTTGGACCCACATGGGGGCCCAGATACTTGGAGGGCTAAGATGATGGAGGTGGTTACTGGAGACTTCATGTCCCAACACGTAAGGGACACTACAAGAGAGAGAGGAGAGGATGAACCAGCAGGCTGGATTAGTATTCACCTTCATTTAGTGCAGATATCGAGGACTCACATATAAAAGACCCCTTGGGGCCAGTGCCCATGTGGTTGTAAGCTTCGAATACACAGTAGAGCTACAAGGGAGGGAGAAGCAGGAAGGCCAGGACGAATTGAAGCCAAACTACAAAAAAGGGGGGACTACACAGGAATGAGGAACTACCTGAACGGGGTTCAGTGGGACAGAGAACTGGCAGGGAAACCAGTTAATGAGATGATGGAATATGTAGCAATAAAATGCAAGGAGGCTGAGGAGAGGTTTGTACCCAAGGGTAACAGGAGTAATGAAAAAGCCAGGATGGGGCCCATGTTTCCCCAAAGGTGCAGGGAGGCAAAAACCAAGTTGTGCTAGGGAATGGAAGAAATATAGAAGGCAAAGGACCCAGGAGAATAAGGAGAACAGTCGTAGACCCAGAAATGAATATGCACAGATAAGAAGGGAGGCCCAAAGACAATATAAAAATGACATAGCAGCGAAACCCAAATCTGACCCGAACTGTTGTACAGCCACATCAGGAGGAAAACAACAGTCAAGGACCAGGTAATCAGGCTAAGGAAGGAAGGAGGAGAGAAAACAGGAAATGACCGGGAAGTATGTGAAGAACTCAACAAGAGATTCAAAGAAGTGTTCACAGAGGAGACAGAAGGGACCCCAGAAAGACGGAGAGGTGGGGCACACCACCAAGTGCTGGCCCACAGTGCACACAACGAGGAAGAAGTGAAGAGGCTTCTGAGTGAGCTAGATACCTCAAAGGCAATGGGGCCAGATAACATCTCCCCATGGGAATTGAGAGAGGGAGCAGAGGCGCTATGTGTACCCTAACAACAATATTCAATACATCTATCGAAACAGGGAGATTGCCTGAGGCATGGAAGACAGCAAATGTTTGTCCCAATCTTTAAAAAAGGAGACAGACATGAAGCATTAAACTCAGACCAGTGTCACTGACATGTATAGTATGCAAAATCATGGAAAAAGATTATCAGGAGAAGAGTGGTGGAACACCTAGAAAGGAAAGATCTCATCAACAGCAGCCAGCATGGTTTTTAGGGGACGGGAAAATCCTGTGTCACAAACCTACTGGAGTTTTATGGGAAAGGTGACAGCAGTAAGACAAAGAGAGGAGGGGTGGGTGGATTGCATTTTCTTGGACTGCAAGAAGGCGTTTGACACAGTTCCACACAAGAGATTGGTGCAAAAACTGGAGGACCAGCAGGGATAAAGGGAAGGCACTACAATGGATCAGGGAATACTTGTCAGGAAGACAGCAGCGAGTCATGGTACGTGGCGAGGTGTCGAGTGGGCACCTGTGACCCGCGGGGGTCCGCAGGGGTCAGTCCTAGGACCAGTGCTGTTTTTGGTATTTGTGAACGACATGCGGAAGGAATAGATCTGAGGTGTCCCTGTTTTTCAGGGTGACGTGAAGTTGATGAGAAGAATACACTCGATTTGAAGACCAGGCAGACTACAAAGGGATTGGACAGGCTGCAGAATGGTCCCGCAATTGGCTCCTGGGAGTTCAAAACCCACCAAGTGCAAAGTCATGAAGATTGGGGAAGGGCAAAGAAGGCCGCAAAGGAGTACAGTCTAGGGGGTCAAGAGACTACAAACCTCACTCAAGGAAAAAGATCTTGGGGTGAGTATAACACCAGGCACATCTCCTGAAGCGCACATCAACCAAATAACTGCTGCAGCATATGGGCGCCTGCAAACCCAGAAAGCATTCCGACTTTTTAATAAGGATCGTTTTAGGACCCTGTACACCCTATCGTTAGGCCCATATTGGAGTATGCGGCACCAGTTTGGAACCCACACCTAGCCAAGCACGTAAAGAAACTAGGAAAGTGCAAAGGTTTGCAACAAGACTAGTCCAGAGCTAAGAGGTATGTCCTACGAGGAGGGGGTTAAGGGAAATCAAACCTGCGACACTGGAGGACAGGAGAGATAGGGGGGACTGATAACGACATACAAAATACTGAGAGGAATTGACAGGTGGACAAAACGGATGTTCCAGAGATTGGACACAGTAAAAGGGGACACAGTTGGGGAAACTAAAGACACAGATGAATCACAGGGATGTTAGGAAGTATTTCTTCAGCCACAGAGTAGTCAGTAAGTGGAATAGTTTGGGAAGCGATGTAGTGGAGGCGGATTCCATACATAGCTTTAAGCAGAGGTCGATAAAGCTCACGGCTCAGGGAGAGGTGACATAGTAGCGATCAGTGAAGAGGCGGGGCCAGGAGCTCGGACTCGACCCCCGCAACCTCAACTAGGTGGTACACACACACACACACACCACACACACACACAACACAAAACAATCTTTAAAAAAGGAGACAGACATGAAGCATTAAATACAGACCAGTGTCACTGACATGTATAGTATGCAAAATCATGAAGATTATCAGGAGAAGGTGGTGGAACACCCAGAAAGGAATTGATCTCATCAACAGCAGCCAACATGGTTTCAGGGACGGGAAATCCTGTGTCACAAACCTATGGAGTTCTATGACATGGTGGGCAGCAGTAAGACAAAAAGAGAGAGGGGGGGGGTGGATTGCATTTTCTTGGACTGCAAGAAGGCGTTTGACACATTTCCAACAAGAGATTGGTGCAAAAACTGGAGGACCAAGCAGGGATAACAGGGGAAAGGGACTACAATGGATCAGGAAATACTTGTCAGGAAGACAGCAGCGAGTTTATGGTAGTGGCGAGGTGTCAGAGTGGGCACTGTGACCAGCGGGGTCCCGCCCGGGGTCAGTCCTAGGACCAGTGCTGTTTCGGTATTTGTGAAGGGCCCTGAGGGAAAAGGAAAATTAAATTTTGGGTTTTTCCCCTGTTTCCCGGGATGACGTGAGTTGATGAGAAGAATTCACTCGATCGAAGACCAGGCAAAAATTCAAGGGTTTGGGACGGCGGGCGCCCGGGTTTCCAAAAAAAAATTGGCTCTGGATTTTCAATCCCCCCAAGTGCAAAGTCATAAAGTTTGGGGGGAAGGGGGGAAAAAGAAGGCCGAAAGCCGGAGTACAGTTAGGGGGTCAGAGACTACAAACCTCCTAAAGGGAAAAAAAGTTTTTTGGGGGGATTTAAAAACCCCAGGCAATCTCCGGAAGCGCACTTTCAACCAAATAATTTGTTTTGAGCTATGGGGGGCCTAGAAAACCCTCAGAACACCCTTTCCCGACATCTTAAAAAGGGGAATCATTCGGGGACCTTTTACCCGTGTTTTGTTGGCCCCCATATTGGATTTTATGCGGCCCCCAGTTTGGCCCCCACCCCCTAGCCAAGCACGTAAAGGAAATAGAGAAAGTCCCAAAGGTTTGAACAAGACGTCCCAGAGCTAAGAGGTATGTTTACCCGAGGAGGGGTTTTAAGGGGAAATAAACCCTGACGACATGGGGGAAAACGGAGGATGGGGGGAAAGGGTTTAACGACATAAAAAAATATGAGAGGAATTGAAAAAGGTGGCAAAGACAGGATTTCCGAGATTGGGAACAGTAAAAAGGGGGGGACACGTTGGAAGCTGAAGACACAGATGAATCACAGGGATGAAGGAAAAAAATTTTTCACCCACAGAGTATTTCAGTAAGGGGGGAACAGTTTGGGAAGCAAATTGTAGGGAGGCGGGAAATCCTACATGTTTTAAGCAGAGGTATGATAAAGCCCCACGGTTTCAGGGAGAGTGCCCTAGTACGATCAGTAAAGAGGGGGGGGCCAGGAGCTGGGGGACTGACCCCCCCCAACCTCAACAAAGGTGTGTACAAACTAGGTGAGTCCCACACACACACACACACACAAACACAACAACACACACCCCACACACACCCAACACACAACACACACACACACAAAAAAACCACACACACACCCCAAAAACACACAAAAACAAAACAAACCCACACACAAAAAACCACACACAAAAACACACACCAACACACACACACACACACACACAAAACACAAAAACCCACAAACAAACACAAAACAAACACACACACGAGCAAAAAAATTGGGAGGGTTTTGTCCAAACAAAAACTTAAAAAAAAAAAAAAAAAATGTTTGGAAAAACTTTCATTTTGAAACCTAAATAAAATTTTTTAAATAAAAATCCACATTACCCGGGAAAGGTCCCCACCCGGTGTGATGAGGCAAAACGAATTAAAGCAAATAAAAAAAAAATTTTTTTCTAGCTACATGTGCAAGTGCTAGAGGCAGATGATTTATTAAAAAAAACAAAATTAAAAGAGGTGAGAGATTAAAAGCCCGACGCAGGGATATTTTTGACCCAAAAAAAGAGGAAAAATAAGTGAAAAAGACTAAAGACAGCAGGTGGGAAAAAAAATTTAATGGTCCCCTCTCTCTCTCTCTCTCCCTTCATTATCTGTGAAGCCCTTCTTTAAAAAGGGCGGCCCCTCTTTAAGGTCACCCGACTTCTCTATGACGCTCAGTCATCCCAAAAATTCGGGTTTCTGTTTCTAACAAGGTGATTTTGATTTCTGTTAATTGTGATGTAATTTTTTGAGGAATTTTTATGGGGTTATTTGATTATTTATGATTTTTGACATTGTAAATTTTTGTGATTGTGCGGTTTTTGGGAAAAATACTTGTTTTTATGAGACGGAAAATAAAGGCTAGCAGTCCCCTTTAGGTTGGTTCGTCTTCGATAATATTCCCGTATGGGAGTGCCTCCCTGGTGGTTGCTCTCTAGGGGCCTTTTTACCCGTAATGTGAAAGGACAAAGAAAAAACAAAGAACTTAGAGTTGAGGAGCCCCGGGAGGGAGGCCTTGACCCTTTCAAGCATACGTCCAACATGGAAATTTAAAAAGGTATAAAAAACCGAACAATGGAAAAATAAAAACCCATTTACTGCTTTTGTGTTTATATTTCCATAGTCCAAATTTTTGCCAAGTGCAAAACTTTGAACAAGTTTTCCCTTGCAACTTATATGATGGTACTGGGGTGCCCCTTTGAAGGGGACTGTCTACCAGGTAATAAAAGGTGGGATGAGATAAATAGTTGCAAACTTTGTAGCTTATTAAAATTTTACGGAAGAGTCTTGTAAAAATTTAGCTATCCAAAATAGTTTGCCGATTTCCTTGAAAACTCTCCTGGGGCTCTGGACAGTCACCCCCTGGGAAAAGATGTTAAAAGGTTCTATGAAGACTTGAATTGGTTTGCTTTCCCCCCTCTCCTTCCCCCGAGGGAAGGGTTGTAGCATTCCCGAGGAAGCATGGTGGCTGCCCAAAGGGGGGGAAAACCCATTTTTCTCCTCCTGAGGAAAGGAGGGCAAGTTGGTCCCCCTCATAGAAAGGGAGGTAGGTTGGTGTTCCATTAGGGAAGCAAACCAATTTGGCCCCCCTGAGGGAATGGACAAAGAATTGCTCGATGAAAAGTTAGAGAGTACCAGATTTATTTTGGAAGCCCCTTGTGCTTCCCCCCACAAGCAATTTATCCGGGACCGTGCATTGGGGGAAATTATTACTTCTGGGTGTGTCCGGGTCATCACCCACATTCCCGGTTGATGCCGATCGTCTGCTTTCACTGCATGCAGTCCGATGCGGCCCACAGTCTACTGATCAGAGATTTTTCCCTTTTTGAAAGCGTTACGTGTTAACTGGGAAGTCCTCTTGTTTGATAATTTTAAGAGGCGTTTAAATTCCCCCCGTTTTCTATTACTTGTTAATTTTTCCCACTATAATCACCTGCCATTTTATATCACATTTGTTTTGTCTTTTCGTAAGGGTTAATCCGGGATCTTTTTTTAAACCCATGGTTAACTTCAAATTTTATGACATTGTGTTGAGGGTGTGGTGAACTGAGACCTCTGCAACACAAACCCCAAAAATTTTGTTAAGTTAAACCCTAAATTTAAAGGAAGTCCGGACTTCACCACGAAACAGCCCAAGCAAAATATAATTTTAGGGGTAAATAATTTAGTGGAAAAATTAGCATGTAAAAAAAACGGGGGAACTTACGTCCCCTTTTAAAACCATTGATGCTTTTTTAAATTTATCTCTCAGTGACTGCATCCTTCTTTTTTGCCCTGGAATGTTTTCCCCCTTACAGGGCCCGCGCTCTTTACGGAGTAATTCCAGTAAACGGGGAGTGAAATCGTCCGCCAGATTTTCCCAAAGGGGGTAGAAAATTGAAGATTTTGGGCATTTCAAAAATTTAAACTTTTTCGAATTTACACGACAATGAAATTTTCTTTTCTTTCTCTAGATCAAAATTTCACCTGATCAAAAGGGGTTTAAATGTTTAGCAATTCTTATTAGAAAATTTAAAAGGGTTATAAAAAGTTTGCAATAAAGGTGTAACGGACAGTTCGATGCTAAAAAAACCAATGAAGGAAAAAAAACAGACACGTGGACGGTTTTAATTCGACCATCACTGAGGCCTTTTCACAGAAATATGGCCAAAAATGTTTAATTTTTTGATTTGGCCTTTTTTTTTTTTAAAGAGTTTGTTATCGATTTCATTTTCTTGAACTAAAAATTCCCCCATATTCCCCCTAGATGACTTGGTCAAAACCCGGACGGGGGGGCTGACCCCCGAAACCCTCATGGATAAGACCCCTTAAATGTTTTCGCCAGGGATCCAGAAAAAAATAGGCCGAGGGGGGTTTGGAGGGAAAAGGGTGTGGTAGGGGAGGGTTTAAGGGTGGGTTTTGTGTTTTAGCGGGGGGGGGTTTTTTGGGTGGCGTGGTGGGGGGGGCACGTGGGAAAACCCCCGTACGAATAGGATATGATTGACTTCTTGGCGGTTCCCCGCTTCGTATTTAATGCATCGATGCTGCTGCTGTACAGCACGTAATTTTGGGCTCCCACCGGCTTGGGGGGTTGGGTGATTTTTTGGGGTTTAGAGGTGGGGGTTTGGAAAGGGGGTGGGGTTTTATATGAAGGGGTGGGGGCGGGGGTTGGGGGGGTAGGGCTTAGGGGGGGTGTAAGCTTTGAAAGGGTTTGGGGAGGGGTGTGAAGATTTCTCCCCCCCCCCTCACATATGCTTGGGAAAATAAAAATTTGGGTTAAATTTGGGGCTCAGTCTTTTTTTTTCCAAAAAACTAATTAGTGGTCCACCCTTCCCCATACTAAAAAAACAATTAAATAATGAATCCTGCCCAAAATATCAGCGATTTTGGCAAAAATTTTAGTTGACTTTGCTTTTCATTACTGAATTTTTTCGATATCTCAATTTTTGGGGGTTTTAGCGATTTGTTCAACAATGAGTTTACACTATGAAAAAGTAATTGATTTTTCCTAGATAATTTAAGGGGTTATGCAATTTGAATAATTTTTTTGAATAAAAATTTTGTTTTCTAACCATAATTTGTTTTAATTTCAGGATCTTATTTTTTCAGTGTTCACATAACTTGCTTATATGTTGTGTGTACTTCGGGGCATTTTTTCCTCCTGTGTTTATTGGAGTTTTGAGTTAAACAAGTTGTTTTGTTTTTGGTCTATCTTCACCATGAGCCATGTACACCTTGGTAAATAAAATTTAACGGGAAGCGCAGCTGCGAAGAGGTTATTTAAAAAAAAGAAATCCCGGCATGCCCCAAAGAAACACATGAAAAAAAAAATAAGAGAAATACTCCTTGCTGAGGGCTTTATTTTCTCTTAGGTTCATAGTTAAAGTAGTGATTTCCAAAATGAAGAAAGTTAGTCTTTTTTCTTGTCGAGGGGAGAAGATTACTAATGACCCGCGTAAAATTTTGACTTCATTTAAGGAAAGGTGGGGCTTTTGTTGTCATTTTTTTCCCATCTGTGCCTCATGTAAGAAGAGAGGAATTTGAAGTTTGCGGGCCCCCCCTCCCTCATTTCTTGTTCTTCTCCTTTCTAAACTGTAATTTTGGAAAGCAATTTTGCTCTTTCCTCGTAGCTGGCGGGAAGGGGTGACACAGGCATAAACTATCATCTGGTTTTTCGAGTTTTCTATTCAAACTGCTAAAAAAATAATGAACTTCAGGCAGGATTGGTTTGGAAGGGTGAAAAACGCCATCTTTTTAATGCTTAGACTTAAATTCCAGTCGCCTGAAGCCTTTTTTTATGGGGACTAAAATCTGGAGTGCTTGCCAAAACCCTTTTACCCAAACCTATTATTGGGTTTTCGAAAGGGCCCAAAATTATGTATAGGTTTTGCCCCCCCCTATCTTACGAAGCGACTTATTCGTTAGACACAGAAAAAGCGGAACGTTCCAATTTCAGTTGTGCTTTCCCCTGAGGGGGTTTCCCCGAAAAGGGGCCGCGGGGGCGTTTTGTGTCTAATGGTTTTTTTAGTAGTGTAGTGGGAGCATTGTCCCTGTGGGGGGAGGCTCCCCTAATGTTAATGCCTTTTCAGTTCACTACTTGTGTTTTTTCTGAGGTGATCTGCGCTGGGGTTCAGCCCCCAGGTAGACACCAACGTGGGGGGAGCCGCTGGCTTCAAGTGGGAGGGAGACACTTTGTAGGGGGCCCCTGGGTTAAGTGGGTTTAACACCATTTGTGGGGTTTCCGCGCATGTATCTTCTTTAAAAAAATTGGTTTGTTCCCCAAAGAACTTTCTTTTACTGGATTTTTGTTCCCGAGGACTTGTCTTCTACAAAACCTTTGCCTAACGAGTTATGTTTACGAGAACCTTTTTTCTACGGAAGTGTGTTTTATGAGGGCCACTTTGAACACATCTCATTTCCCCCACGTATCTTGACGACTGCACCTCTGGGGAGCTGGGGGCCCCACACCCCCCGGGCTACCACACCACCCCCACCATCACAACCACCCCCATCACAAACCCACTAATCCACCACACCCCCCCACCCCATCACAACCTCACCATCACAAAACCACTATACTCCACCAAAATCAAACCACCCTCAAACCACCACACCTCCCTGTCTACAGTTCAACTTCCTCTTCATCTCCCGAAAATAACTAACCGAACTCACCTCCACCTTCTTTCTTTCTCTCTCTTTCCTCTCTCTCCTCTCACTTCGTCCCGTTAAGATGAAGAACATTCCCGGTGGCCCTATGGGAGACTGCCCTGGTGTTATCTCTCCCCCACATGTTGTTCTCCTGTTAAAGACCTGTATCTTCCTCTTTCTTTCCCCTTTTCTTTTTTTCTTTTTTTTTCTTTTTATTTTGTTTCCTATTTCCTACGTGCGAAATTAAAATTTGGGGCAGGGTGAAAAAAGAATTTTTTTGGAAAAATTTAAAGTTTATTTAGAAATATCGGGAATGAAAAGACAGGAATTGATTTTTAAAGGGTATGGATACCCTTTTTTTTTATACATTGCTACATACTTTTGGGATAGAGTGACCCCAATTTTAAAGTTTTTTCCCCAATGGGGAAACAAAAGAGTTGCCAGGGAATGCCTTGTATTTTTCAGGTTGATCGTTCCCCAACAATAACGAGCCTCCAGGGCTTTAGCAGTAAAACACCCAAACATCTTTTTAGGCGGGTTTTGGGGCTTGTTAATGTGTCCATTCGAAAACTTCACCTTTGCTTTATCCACCACCACTGGGCCGTACCCACTATGTGGTGACCTCCTTTAGATCAGGTGCCCCCCACGCGTTTTTTTTATTCCCAAGGAGCCTTTCAAGGAGCATTTTTCAAACATTTGAAAAATCAAATTTACTCCCTTGAAGCAAATCTCTCGTTAAAACTTTTGCAGTTTTTTGGATTTTTACACTATTTTTATGTTTAACATGTTACCTTATATCGTGAGGGTTGTCTTGCATTTTTTTTTAATCTCTCGACGTATCGTCCACAATCACCGGTGTCATCAGCTCTCTTTGAATCCCACCAACGGGTTGACTTTACTAGGCTCAAAAATTTTGCGATCGTTTTATCAAATCAGCAGATTTCTAAGAGCTACAGTACTTGCACACTTTCTTGGTGAACTTTCCCTCATGAATTTCACAAATCATAAATTGAAGGGGGGAACTTGGCGAAATCACTTTTACTCACGGTCACATTTAGGGAAAACCCTTTCAGAACAAAGTGTTGTAGCACTGCATAATCACGGGAAAACACTTTTGGTATTGAAAAAATTTTACAATATCCCAAAGAGGGGTTAGAACAGTTTCGTATTTGAAAAATTACTGTTTACATAAGTTCTCTGAATTTTAAAATTTACGATGATAATTTGGGGTGGTAGTAAAACTACAGGTTGCCGTGTCCATATAAATAAAAAAAAATTAAAAATATTATATAATTAATAATTTAAAATATTTAATTATAAAAATTAATTAAATATTATATATTAGGGGTAACCGTCCGCCAAGTGATGTAAACCGGAAGCCTTAATTTTTTTACAGTGTAGGGTTGGGTTTTTTTTTCTGTCTCAAAAACAACAACTAAAATACTCTTGTTTTTATTCACTTAGGTCCCTACACTTTTCGTACAAACCTACCCAACCCCCCCCAAACCCCCCACACACCAAAACACACACCCACACACACACACACACACACCCACACCCACCCATACACACACCACAACACCCACACACAACCCCACACACACACCCCAAAAACACCACCAACACACACAAAACACAACACCACACCATCACACACACACATACAACACACACATACAACACACCACAACACATCACACACACAATAAAACACACACACACACAAACACACATCACACCACCCCACACCCCCCCACCACACATACCACACACACACACACACACCACCCACAACCCCAAAAATACCCAAAACCCCCCCACACCACACACACACACCCAAACAACTACATAAACCAAAACCCAAACACACACACCACCCACACAACCCACAACACACACACAACACACACACACACCAACACATACCCCCCACCACACAAACCCCAAAAACACATCACCCAAAACACCCCCAAAACACACACACACACCACACAAACACAACACACAACACCCAAAAACACACACCAACCACACAACACCCCCAAACCCACA